>JAKSZT010054304.1:49117112-49357547 GCA_026826555.1 Tolypeutes matacus
CCCCCCCCACTCTTGATTTCCCCTTATGTTTTTTTATGTAACTTTTATGTAATCGAAAACTTCTTTAAAAATAAAGAAAAGAAATTTTAAAAAGGAAAAAAAAAAAAAAACAGCAGTAACCCATTCAATATTGTACCTTCTTTTGGCTTTCCTCCCTTCCCTAACTCACTAACCCACTGGCTCACAGTGCTTTCTGGGACCACCACTAAAGGAATCTAGCTGCCCACAATCCTTGGCTCAAGTCTGCTTTTAAGAATCCCAAATCAAATATCAACCAAAGGAAATTGCTAGTAGCAGAAGGCTGCAAATGACTTATAAGAACATTGATAGATAACATTCCATGGCAAGTATATTTTCTAGCAGTTCACGTACCTCTGCTATATCTTAAACTTCAGTGAAAGCCTGTTAAAAACCATTGCTTTCTCGAGTATGTTTGGGGGAATTAAACAAAAGGACCATATTTCTCATATAGTTCTATACAAAAGGAAGAGATGATACACACAGAGGAGCTGAGATAGTGACAAAGAGATTTTGGAGATAGCAAGATTAGAGGAAGGGGTGACTGGAAGGATTAAAGCTTCCAACTAGTACCTAGAGTTATAAAGGTGATTGATATTGTACTCCTCCTCATGTGTGGGATAGTTGTTCAAGGCATTTTATTTTAAATAATATGGAAAATGATGATGAAATCAGAGAGAAGACTAGGGAATACCTTCCAGGTATCTGATATATGAGTTTTGATTCATAAGGAGGTCAGACACAATTATAAATACCCTTTGTATAAAACAAAAGGTAAGTTGTGGCATTAGGGGGGTAGAGGCAATATGCATGGGAGTTTAGAGGAGGGGGAGACCCAAACCAAATAGGTAGAATGGTGTTCCAGGAGAAGATAATGGTGTGAACCTAGTATGTATTCTGAGCCCTACAGAATAATAGTAAAATATTAACTAGATGTAGTGGATTTGGTTTGGACCCTCATTTCATGCAGTTCTAAATGAGCATGAAAACAAACAGTTTTTGAAATGGAAATTTTTAATTGAGAAAAAACTGCACTTTGCATCCAGAAAATCAAAAACATGAGCCCCAAGAGGACAGGCGATCAATAATGCCACAAGCTCAAAAGCACTAAACATTAGCAAATACTCCTACCCAGACATTAATTGTGAATCATGGTGACAAAGAGGCAGTAAAACTGATGTTTTGATTTGAAGGCAGCAAGTCATTTTTTTCTTCCTTTTTTGATAAAGGCCACTCCATGGTGGATTTCCTTGCCTTGTTTCTCTCTAGTTCCAGTAGTTCAATTTCCAGAGACAGCTTATACACCTCCAGGGCCAACTTCACATCCTGAATGCTTGGGAGACACTGCATGAGGTGTTTTCCTGCCAGCACCTGCTCGCAGCCTTCAGGGGTTTTCTAAAAGAGATATAAGTGGTGGGTGTGGTTGAGCGGTTTATCCCCAAACCATGGCGCTGTGACAATCTAAGAGGTGCATCACAATGCCAGGACTGTAGGATCAGGGCCAACTTTAGAACTGGTGGTTGAGCAGGAAAAAGCAGAAAATACTGTGGGCCCATCACAGTCTTCCCCAGAGGGTTGAGGTCTGTACTGAGACAGCTTCCCAGAAGGTCTAAGTGACAACAGCAGCAATTTCTGCTGGCCATCCGGAAATAGAGGGAGAGTATATCCTATAGTCCAGTCTGTCCCTTAGGGTCAGGGCTTTCCCCAAGGGGCTCAGTGTTTTCTGTTCTCCACTGAGAGCAGGGAAACTTGTCACTCCTAACTCACCAGAGTGTTTCCAGGTAGAAAGAGAGATTTCCTGTAAGTGACATTTAAGAACTCAGAAATGCATCCTGATAAATCAGATCACACTGGTGATAGCTAGAATAGTACTTTGGGGGAGAGGGGCACCAGTTGTCATGTGTGATAGGACAGGAACTTCCTTGAATTTTGCAACTTACCCACTCACACTTGGGCACTTCTGGATACCAAGTTCTGTTCTCTGAGCAAGTGATTCTTTCAGGGCCAACCACACCATAACCAGTATTGCACTGGACAGTGACAGTTTCAGGTTCAACATAGTGAATCTTAAACACTGACAGCTCTCCATTGGCGATCGCTGGTTTCAGACACAGAGCTATAACAGAAACACCAATTTAAGCAATGTGTAATTCTAAGAGAAAAGGCATGATAAGGGAGTGGGTGTGACTCAAGAGGTTGAGCTCCCATGTCCCACATGGGAGGTCCCAGGTTTGGTTCCCTGTGCCTCCTGAAAAAAATAAAAATGATCAACAAGTAAAACAAATGAAAAAACCAACTCAGGGAAGCCAATGCGGCTTAGTGGTTGAGCACTGGCTTCCCACATATGAGGTCCTGTGTTCAGATCGAGAAACCTCAAAAATAACAACAACAAAAAAAAAACCAAACAAACAAAAAATAAGGCATGATAACATTGTAGGATAACAAGAAAGAACTTAGGTGCTACTAATTGTTCTATCTTTTCTTTACTTTTGCCAACAAGTAATATTAGCCAAGATTTTTATCAAGCATTGACTACATTTATAACTTTGGATTATGCACTTTATGTTATTATTTCATTTAAGTCTTAAACAACCCTATAAAATGACTACTGCTATTGTTCCCATTTTATCTAGGAGAAATTGAAATGCATAGAAGTTGAGAAACTTACCCAAGGTCATAAATTTTTAAACAACATGATAGGCTATAAAAAAATTATGTGACCCCAGATCTCAGTTACAAAACTCTCTCTCACGGTCTCCTTCTCTGCAAGATGTTACGTAGGAAATTTTCATCCTTCTTGCCTCATTATCCTCCTGTGTTCAGTGTAGACAATGGCAGCTAATAATTCCTGGAGCTGTTGTTAGCAAAGTGCATTTATATAAAATCCAACCCTGTTTTACTCATCCTGTCACCACAGCAGGCTGACAAACTAGGAGTCCTCCAAGTCATGGGCAGAAAGTGCCCTGCACGAAGCTGTGATGGAAATGCCTGTGACTTCATCGTGTTTGGAATTAGCCATGAGAACCCCATTCATGCTAAAGCAAGTTCCCATTAAAGTTTGCTACTAGCCCATAGGTACTCTCAGATAAAATGCACTGTTTTCTGGAAACAGACACAAGAAAGTAGAAATAGGAGACACAAGACACATATCGAATGGAGAGTCCCCTGATCCCAGATTTTCTTCTCTTCGTCTTATTCTTTCTTTCTCATCCGCGGCACCGTTTTCACGCACCCAGTTCCTGACCGGCAACATATGGCACAAGACACAAGACACAGACATAAGAAAGTAGTAATAGGAGCTTCCCTCAGGGAGCTGACTTTTATGAGAAAGAAGTGGGTGAGATTCATATTTCTGTATGTCCTTTATTCTTTTTTCGCTGGGCACCATGTGCATATATATTATTTTAAGTTTTATCATGGTAACACACACACAACATAAACTTTCCCATTTGAACCACTTTGTTCAATTCAGTGGCATTAATTACTTTCACATTGTTGTACTACCATCACTACCAACCATTAGCAAAACTTTTTAACTCCCCAAATAGAAACTCTGTACCCCTTAAAGAATAATTCTCACCATGCCTCTCTTTCTTCTAGCCCCTGTTAATATACAATGTACTTTTTATAAGTTTGTATGTACTATGTATGTTATACAATTAGAATCATAAAATATTTGCCCAAGAACCTTTGCTTGCAGTACTGTCATGGTAGTCCTACCCTTGGCCGTGGACTGAAAAGGGAGCTAAATTTACCTTTACATTGAGGGGCTTCAGGTGACCAGACTGAATCATCGCAGATGAGTGTGTTCTCTCCAACCAGAGTGTATCCACTATCACATTCATACTTATACTCAGTAGAGAAGAATCGAGAAACTTTTGTGTAACTTCCATGGTGAATTTTAGGAGGAAACTGGCACTCTTCATGGGGAGAAATACAAGTGAGAGAGGATGAGCTTGTAGGATACATAAAATAGCACATACCAGAACTTGCATGATTTGATGGAGACTTCATTTGGTCCTTTCCTCTCTATGCTCACAGGATCACTTGGCTAAACCTAAGGATTGTGCTGCTCTCCTATAGTCCTCAAGCTGAGGAACTGTAGAAAGGCTTGAGTTGAAATAAAATCCCCTAGGTTGAGGGAGTGCTCCCATTTTCTTGATAGGTTCACTAAACGTTTTTACTATTTAGGGATCATTTGCGCATGAAGGCAGGATTCAGTTACAAAGTCACACTGTTTTAGGGACACTCAATCAATTTCAGCTTAAATGCAGAGATTGCAACTGTAAGAAATAAAAACACATTAAATAAATTCACAGTCTCTTAGTCACTGTGCCCCAATTAAAACTGTCCACTCATCCCTACCAAAAATATACTTAGGGCATTTTAAAAATATTTTAGAAAGGAATTCATAGGAGAATAAAAAAGGATTGCTGGCATATTAAAATAATAAACATGATATGGTGCCAAACATCTCTCTGTAACAAAACATCTCAGAGTCCACAAACATTGCATGAGAACATGGGCATGTCAGAGAAGTACAGTCCTGATGGGCTATAGTTGTTACTTGACTAGGATGACTCCTGGAAGCATAGAAAAAGGATGGTCCACTTTTGCCCATGTGCATATAAGTGAGATTGAATTGCCAGAATTGCCATGACAGATGGTAGAAGAAGAACTAAATGACTTTGGGCAGTGAGAATGCTGGAATGGACATATTACATAAGGCTAGAAAACCTTACATCATCAATGACATGTGGGAAGGCCTGGAGGATACAGCATTCACCAAGGCCAGAGGAATTCCCTGACAGGATTTGCACCAGCATCACAAGCTAGAGCTGATGACAAGAACTCGGTTTGCTGATAGCAACAGCAGTCATGGGGTGCTCACTTGCTTCAGAAACTAGATGAACATAATCATCATAATGAGTTACAAAGTCAGAGAGGCAGCCAGCGTTGCTGAGAGTTATGAAGATAGATGGATGTTTATGGGGATGAAAATCAAAGAAAGGTCAACCAGGTTACTTCCTCTTTTTTTTTTTTTTTTTTTGAGGCGATACTGGGGATTGAACCCAGGGCCTTGTACATGGTAAGCAGGCATTCAACCACTGAGCTACACCCACTCCCAACAAGTACTTTTGTTTTGTTTTGTTTCTTATTAATGCAGTATTTATTTGTCTTCCCTCTGTCAAACCCTGAGCCAACCACTTCCCCCAGCCATCTGGGGAGGTATAGGAAAAGGAACCCACAGGGCAGACAAAATATGGGAGAAAGAAGAATTATGGGAGGTGGAGACGGCTCTTTCACATGGTGCAGAGGATGAGAAAGGCCACCATCAAGCAGAAAATCCCCATGGCCTCCGAGAGGGCAAAGCCCAGAATGGCATGGGAGAAGAGCCGTTGCTTCAGAGAAGGGTTCCTGGAATAACCCATGATGAGGCTTCCAAACACAGTCCGAATCCCAGCCCTAGAGGCAGCCATCTCGACTGTGTGGACCCTAGCCCCAATGAACCTGGCTGCTGTGTCGATGTCCCTTGAGATGGTGCTGGTTTGGAAGCGGCAGCTGGGGATAAGTGAGATCAGAGGACATGGGACTGCCAAGCTGCTAAGGCTCTTATCTGTCAGTGTCTGGGGTCGTTTTAGCACCACTACAGCAATGGTTGGCTCAGTAGCTGAGAAGTGCTCCTGACCAGGGAGGGGGTAGAGATGAACTTGGCTCAGGTGTACATTTTCAGGGGGTGAGAGGCTGCAACAGGAGAGCTGCTCCCAGGGCAGAGAAGACAAAGAGGGAAGAGGCCAACAGGGTTACTTTTTGATTTGTACAATCAAACAAACTTAAGGGTGGTTGAGGAGGAGACTGACAGCATTTGGCTCCCCCCAAAAATCATAATCCTTTGCTCATTTTCTGGACCTGGTCCAGTTTTCAGGCCTGGAGATCACTGACTGAAGAAGAGGTCAGTTCCCAGGAGTAAAAATGCTTGGAAAGTATATGAGTCCCCCAGTCCTCCAAGAGGACCTATGTCCATGTACTTGGATAACTGTACACTGGTAAAAGGGGTATATACATACAATGGAATATTACTCAGCTGTAAGAAGGAATGCACTGTTAACACACGGAATAGCATGGATGAACCTTGAAGACCTTATGTTGAGTGAAGCAAGCCAGGCACTGAAGGACAAATATTACCTGACCTCACAGACATGAATTAAGCAAATTGAGCAGACTCACAGAGCTAGAGTCTGGAAGATAGGTTTACAGGAGACAGAAAGGGAGTAGAGGGTTGTGAGTCAGTGCCCATATGGACAAAATCTATGATAAAATGGAAGGGTGTTGTGCAGTGAATGGGCATAACAGTGGTGCAGTGGTGCTATTGGGTTAGGCAGTGCTGGCCTGTGAGGGGGGTAGAATGGGTGTGGTTGCACTGTCCATGGAACTGGGGGGAGGGTCTGGGGAGGAAGCAGATGATCTCTGGGGATTTGCGGGTATGTGGTTGAAACTACAACTTTGGAAATGGGTTTTTTTTTTTTTTGCAAATATGGCAGGGAAGGCTTACTGGCTTAGGGTGTTGGATCTGTGGTCATGTGGGACTGGGCACACCTGGGGCAGGCTTCTAGGGAGTGTGTGAGTGTTCATCCTGTCATAATGTATTACATCAGTGGGTGGAGAGCCACACAATGAATGGGGAGGGTTGGACTCCCATCCTGGGGAGTCCCACTATATTCTCAAATAGAAGGGCAGGAGACTCTCGAGAGCATAAGCGGTGCCTGATAGGGGAGGACACGCTAGTATGTCAAGCCCTCAATGTTGTTGCAAGTAACTATGAATCTTGTTCTTCAAGGAGTGAAGCTTGGTGGTTGCCGTGAGTCCTGAGGGGAGAGGGAGGGAGGAATAGAATAAATGGAACATTGGGCATTTTGGGGGCATTGGAATTGTTCTACATGATATTGTAATGATGGATACAGGACATGTTAAATTTTGTCAAAATTTATAAAAGTATGTGGTCCAAAATGTAAACCGTAATGTAAATCATTGACCATGGTTAGTAGCAACGCTTCAATATTTGTACATCAATTGTAACAAATGTACCATCCACATGTAAAATGTTAATAGGCAAAAGGGGAAATGGGGGAGGATGTTGGGTATATGGGAATCACCTATATTCTGTACATGACTTTTCTGTAACCTAAAACTTCTTTGAAGATAAAATGAAAAAAATAAGACACTGGGGGTATTAAAAAAAAAAAAAAAGAATAGACATAACTGGTAGTTGGCATAAACATCAGGACCTTGGCGTTGATCCTGACCATCAATAGAAAGGACTGCCATGCACTGCAGCAGAAAAGTATATGCTTCTTGAAATATAACAACTAGATCCTGATAGAGAAAAACTCTAACCTTGGGACATCAAGAGATCATGCAGCCACAACACCCATCAGGAGTTGTTTGTGTCAGACCCACCAAGCTATAAGATTGAGCAGACCCAGCTACCCTCCATTATAATATGGAAGCAGTACATCTGCGATTGAGCAGGAGCAGGAACAGATGGCACAAGCATGCTGCACAATCAGGGAGTCAAGACCCTGCAGGTGTACAACCACTGTTGTACAGCGACTCTCCCTTAGCTTACACTTATGACTATACGGGCATCCATTATAAACCACTGACAGAACAGGAAAAAGCCAGAGCTTGGTTCACAGATGAGAATTTTTGTTATGTGTGTTCAGACTAGAATGCATGGCAGCTACACTACAGTCCAATCAGGAATAACCTTGAAAGGCAGTAGTGAGAGAAAATCCCCCTGATAAGCAGAGTTTTAGGTGGCACACCTGGTTATTCTATTTGTTGGGGGGGGGGGGGGCGAGGGAAGAAAATGAGCCCAAGGATGAAAAAATTTAGGATTTGAGGCCTGGAATGAATGACTTTTCTGGTAAGTGTTCTGTAAATAGAAAGATTAGAAGATTGGGTATAAAAAGAATGGGGTAGAAGCAGGTGGGTGGAACATATGCAAGTGGGCAAGAAGTGTGAAGTTTCTTATTTCACATGTTAACACTCACCAGAAAGCATTCCAAATAGGAGAGGTTAAACAATCAAATAGAAAAAGAAAATGTCTCAGCCAGGTGAAGTCAACCATCCTCTGTCATTGGTCCCACCAGTGGGGCATGGGGTACAAGGAGAAGAGGAGTAAAATGGCCACAATGGCATATATGGAGGATAGGCATGAGCCCAAAGTCATGGGCTCTCACTTACCAAGGCTGAAGAGCTACAATTCTAAGTCCCTGACAGGATACCATCCTTTGAGGCAATCAAGAAAATACTCGGTAGCAAGTTGACTGTATTGGCCTCCTTCCAGTCAGGAAGGGCCAGCAATTTATTCTAAAAGAAATAGCTAAACATAGCTAAAAATATTGCAGAGACAGATTGGTCTTTCCTGCCCACAGGACCTCAATCAACAAAGTTATCTGAAGGCTTACAGAGTATTTGATCAACTGACATGGGATCCCAGATAACACTGTGTCTGACTAGAGGACTCACTCACAGTAAAGTGTGGTCTTGGGGCCATAGCCATATAATCCACTACTCATATCACATACTGCATCACATGGAACTTGCCAGCCTGATAGAACATTGGCATAGTCTACTAAAGGCATAGTTAAAGTGCCAGCTGAAAGGCAATACTTTACAATGATGGGGCAATATCTTCCAGAATGTAGTATTCACTTTGAATCAAGACTGACCTTTATATGGTACTGGATCCCCAATAAAATAAATGCATGAGTCCAGGAACCAAGGGGTGGAAGCATAAGTGGCTTCATTTACCATCACTCCAAGTGACCCACTTGGAGACTTTGTGCCTCTTATCCCTGAAACCCTAGGATCTGCAGGTTTAGAAGTCCTGGTTCACAAAGTGAGAACTTTACTACTAGGTGGGATATGAAGATCCCCATTAATTTATAAACTGCAGCTAATGCCAGGCCACTTTGGAGCTCCTCTGGGCTCCTTCTTGCTCGGAAGACAAAAAGAGGAATCACTATCCTGGCAAGGGTAATTGATCCTGACCATCAATAGAAAGGACTGCTGAAATACAACTAGAGAAGGGAGGAATGTGTTTACTGGGGTGTCTCTTGGCATTATAATCTTAGCAAAGGCTTACAGGAAGCTGATGGTTTCTATTTGATAGAAAAGAGGAAGCAAGTTCAGAAAGGCAGATTCAAACAGATTTAGGCAGGTCTTATAATGCAGGAATTTATATGAACCTGAAGTAAAGGAAGAGGAAAGAATAAAGGCAAAGAAACAAAGCAAGACTTGACAAGACTAGTTTATCTATTAGATGTAGCCTATTTTCACTGATTCAGAAAAAGAAGAGGAAACCTGGAAGTCCGAAAGAGTGGAAACAGTTGGGTAAAAAGAGAATGTCAGACTGGGTTTAGTGCTTTTTAACAAATTTGCCCACTCAAGTTTCCGGTTTAAAGCAAAACCATGCAGAGGATATAAATTCTTTTGCTTAGTTTCAAATCTTCCCTTAATAATCTTCATCATTTTGATATGAAGAAACTTCCAAAATAATATAATTCCACAAGCTCTTACTTGGATCACAGTTTGGTAGCGAGGGTATCCACGTGCCATCTGCTTGGCAGCTAGCTTCAACAGCAGTGTCAAAACATGAATATGAAAGATGGTCGCCGTAGAAATAGGAACAGCGATTGGTGAATCTTTCTCTTCTATGTCGAATGTTTTTGCCATACGCCAGGTTTGGTTCTGGGCAACATATCTCTGAAAAATAGAAAACGATGCTAACGGTTAGTGAAATCGCCATGAGGAGGCTTTATGGCTAATAATCTCATTACCACCTTTAGAAGATCTCACACCACTGAGACGAAATTGGGGAGATAAAAAAGGGACCAAGACAAAGCGAATCTACTCCAAACTCTGTCTGTGATTTGCTAAGATGCTCTGACACAGTCATTTACCTCCAAGTAAGTATTTTCATTAGGAGCCTTCAAATTGAGAAGCTGGATTAAGTCTCTATGAAAACGTAAATTTTCAAAAATTTTCAAGAGCAACAACTGCTCCATCTGTCTCCTTTTGGCTTCCTTAGGGCGATATGATTATTAAACACTCTATTAGTTTACACTTACCTACTTGCAAGGGAGAAGAGAGCAAGTTCTCAAAGATTTATAATCACCACACAGCTAATGCATAGAAATTAATTTAAATTATTGTTTATGGTTGTAGCAGTTTGCTATTATTGACGAATTCCAAAAAAGAAATATTGGATTATGTTTGTAAACTGGTCTTTTCCTCTGGGCATATTAGAGTATATATGATTCAGGTTTTACTTTTACTTGACTAAATAATGATTAAGGCTTTGATTGGGCCACATCAGTAGGACGTCGCATCTCTGCTCCCTTGGTGGGTGGGGACTCAGATAAAACTACACGGCAGAGCAGAGGAGTGAGTTGGAGTTTTGATGCTGGAGTTTTGATGTGGAGCCTGAGGAAGTAAAGACACGGAGAAAGAGGACACAAAGGAGTTTTTGAACTGGAGCCCTGGAAAGTAAGCACACAGAGGAGATTGATCGTGAGGAAGGAGAGAAGGCCCAGGGAAAAGAATGAGCCATTCGCATGACAGTTCACAGCTGGCCTTGTGGAGAGAACAAAGCATCTGAGCCCAGAGAGAATCGAGCTCCGAGGAGAGAGACAAAGCCTAGAGAGCCTGATCATGGAGCCTTAAGAGGAAGAGGAAGGCTGAACATAGGCAGCCATTTGCTCCAACACGTGGCAATAGACTTTGGTGAAGGAAGTAACTTATGCTTTATGGCCTGGTAACTGTAAGCTTCTACCCCGAATAAATACCCTTTATAAAAGCCAACAGATTTCTGGTATTTTGCATCAGCACCCCTTTGGCTGATTAATACAGTGACCATGATTTTTCTTTTTGATGCAAAATTTAGAACATATATCCATTCAAATTCTTCCATTTTACGCTGATAAGAGCTGATATAATAAATATCTTTTATTAAACAATGAAATCAATAAGACCATAGTGCGTAAAATAGATATAACTAAAAAGCCTGTTTTTAAACATCCACAGGCCTTTATTTATATTGAAAGAATTAGTTTAGTTACATGTCAATGTTTTTAATTATTATTATTAAAAAAGATACTCAAAGACTTGTACTTTTCAATTCTTTGTTATTTAAGAGGTGGTAATTTAATTTTTAATTCAGTCTTTTGTTATTACAACCTTTCGTTCTACTTCCCAAATATGAGGGTGTGAATAACTGGAAAGTAAACTTTTTAAATTCCTCCTATGAAATAAATTATCTTTCCACAAGTTGATCTAAACTACCACTTTTCATTATTTGTGCATTTCACACATTTTTCAGATTCCAGTCTGTGGAATAAAGTTTCCTGTATTCTGGGCCTCCATGTCTTCCCCTCTAAAAGGGCAAGGTTCTAATAGATGTATAAAAGGAAGCATTTTCTGACCCTCCTGTCAATCCCGCTAAGGCCCATAAAACAGCATCCACCTGCCTCTCAAGCCTCCACAGTGCAGCTCCTACAGAGAGATTAGAGCAAGTCTCTTGTCTGTCCTCCTGAGGTGAGCATATCGGGTTGGAGGTCAGGACCTCTCCTCTAGAGGTAGGTCAGGAGACTCAGCTCTGCCTGCCCACAGCACTGGGGCTAAAAGGCATAGACTCAAGTCTCCTTGTGGCTGGTTGAGTTCATGACTGTTTCACAGACTTTCCCTTTACTGGACACCCAAAGTCTAGACTGGGGAGGCAAGGGCAGTGAAGGGAGTCTGACTCTCTCAATGGTTCAGTTGTCCATTCCATCTTTACCAGTAATGAAGCTGATATTTAATCTGCATAACATTTGGCTTCCGTGTCTATTTCTCATTTGATTCCAAACTGGAATGGGGAAATGTTACAGCTTTTCAGCCCCTCAAGCCCCAAGAACTTTATGGTTCTTTCTGGCAATAATAGATCACTATTCTATTGAATTAATATAATTCTAAATTTATCTTGAGATAAAATTCTATTCAATTAAGGTACTGAATCCACGTACTGGATACTTAAAATACAGAGACAGATTTAAAAAACAAACACTCACCTTTACACCCTTTGAACTGGGTCCACGTCAAATTGTTCTGACAAGTCACAGTTGTAGATGTATATGCAGGGGCTCTAAAACCAGGATTGCAGCGGTACCTCAGCTCAGTCCCAACATCATAAACTTCCTTGTTTTTTAGCCAATCGTATCTATAGATTTCCCAGGAAGCATTTGGGATGTGTGGTAAGCCAACACAACCGTCTGCTCATAAAGGAAGAACAAAGGGAAAAGACGCTGTTACCAGGACTGCCACAGTGATCCACGAGCCTATGCAGAATTGTGCAGGAAAGAGGGACCATGCCCTTCACCAGCAGCCCTGCCTGGGTCTTCCTCATATAGTGGGAGTTGGGGTAGAGGTACAAACACTGTTGTCCAGCTGCCACCACCATTCAGTACAGGATTTTTGCAACATGGAGCCACAGAAAATACAATCTCATGGTACTCCCTGGCTGCCGAATCCACCTGGAACAGTTCTTCCACCTTAGGGATCTGGGGGAGATGGGAATTATCATGCACTATCCCCTTGAAGCGGTTTTTCCACAAGGCAGAGCTGTTAGACCTGGCTGCAGTCCCTAGTTCTAACGCCATGGCCTCTCATTCTTCCTACCATGTCTCTACAGATTTTGTTGGATAAATGCATCTGATTTGCTGTAATCCCCTTGATCAATCTCCAGAGATTTTGAATGGTTTTCTTTGTTAATTTTGACCAGTTTAGTAAATGTCTCCCCAGGAGAGAGGTTTCTCTGAGTTTCTCGCACTGTTATTCTGGAGAGTAAGGTTCTTGATGTTCCACGAAGGCAAAAGTAAAAGCACAAGGCAACAGTGGCTTCTCCCTCTTCCCAGTTGTATGACCCTGGGCAAGTAACTTAACCTCTCTGCACAATTTCCTGCTCTGTAAAATGAAGATAATAATAGTACCTACAATTGTTGGAAGTTCATTCTTGTAAGGTACCTAGACTGGCATCACATTATCATTATTACTATTATCACTATGTTTAACAATTCACCTGCATTTATAATTTCAGAGTTTTAGGATCCTAATAGATAGTCCATACAGGATTCTTGTACAAGTTAAAGAAAGGCACTTCTTCCTCTGGACACTTCATGTTTTATCTTTCAAGACTATTATCATAACATAATGATTTTGTTGGAACAAGATCATTTTCTATCCACTGCTAGAAAATTGCTGTAATAAATACACTAATCCACACTGTCTCCCATGTGGACACTGCTCCTTCGGGCTGGGGTGTGCCTCACTGTACGTGGCAGCCTTCTGTGCTAATAGGTGACCTGGCACAGTTTACTGAAACCATTCTTTCTTCCAACAAGAAAAATTTTTGAAAAAAATATAGAAAAAAATTATTGATTTAACTTTAAAATTATACTGTGATTCAAAGTGCACCTAGGCATGTGAGTGTCCCACACCAACATTTCGAGGTACCTTTCGTTACCAAACAGTGAAATTCTTTCATGGCCCATACTCACTGAGCTCACAGCTGGGAAGAGAAGGATACCAGTTTCTATCAACTTCACAGCGGACTAAATTGCTGCCTCTAAGGAGATAACCATTCTTGCACTTAAACACAATAGAGTCTTTGTAATTATAGATAGGTCCAAATCCGGAGACTATAATTCCGTTTGGAAACTTTGGTCGAAGACACGAGATTTCTAAAGAATTATAAGAAAAGACAAGCAGGTTATAAAAGAGAAAAGGTCATAAGGAGATGCCTGCTACTGCTAATCCAGTTCCAAGTAAAACACAAGGCCTGACACAAGTACAGGTCAAGTAGATATAAGAAAAACATTTTAAAGGGATTAGCTAGATAATGAGATGGAGATGGAGCTAGATAGATGAGCGAGCGAGAGAGAGAGAGAGAGAGAGAGAGAGAGAGAGATGGAAATAGAGCTAAAGATAGAGTAGATATATAAATATAATTTCAGCTCTTAAAAGCCTCAGTAAAATGAGGCCCTTTATGACAGATGGTTGTG
This sequence comes from Tolypeutes matacus, assembly GCA_026826555.1. Lineage (NCBI taxonomy): Eukaryota > Metazoa > Chordata > Mammalia > Cingulata > Chlamyphoridae > Tolypeutes > Tolypeutes matacus. Next base: position 49,131,233 of record JAKSZT010054304.1, read on the forward strand.
CATAAACTCCTCCTACTGCCTAAAAAAACTAGCCAAATCAAATATAGCCCAGAAGAAGCCCATTCCTTAAAGGTCCCAAAGCTTTCCATTCTGATGGTCTAATTTCCTGTATGATTTTGGTTATGGGGTCAGTGGCCAATGGTAATGATATGGTGTCATGTTGAAAAGACAGCCAGGGTATCAGAAGTCTGACCCTTATTAGCAAAGACCAAACCCCACCCCATCCAGTCAGCCATCAGATCCTGTCATGTTGATGCCTCTATAATCCCTTGACTTCTCTCTAAGCCTGCTGCCTCAGCTAAGGTTGAAGTGATCTTCATTTCTTGGTTTGATTGTTCATGCCTATTGATCTCCTAGGCTAAGTTTTGTCTCATTTAAAATTGTTGTCCACTCTGCAGCCAGAGTATCTTTCTGAAAAACTGCAGCACACTTTCTCCCTTGCTTAAATCTTCACAAAGTCTCCCCTTCACCTTCGCTCTGAACTCCTGAGAATGACACAGGAGGCCCTCCTTAACCCAGTCCCTGCTAATCTTTCCAGCCTCAGCTCCTCACATTCCCACCTCTTGTGGTCTACACTCCAGGCATTTTGAACTGTTTGCAGTATTATGCTACTCTCTCATCCTCTGGCTTGGTTGGGTCCTGTGGTGAATCAGAATAGCAAGTGATATTGTACAGGCAGCTGATAGTCAAGGAAGGTGCCTTAGATCAGCAAACTAGCAATGATATAATACATCTTCTGGTTCCTTTACTGCTGGCTTTCTATTGTTGACCTGGTGTTTTAATAGATTTTGTTTGCCCTATAGGTGTATGTGGTTGACATTCCAAGTGCTAATCAATATTTCCAGTTCTGCTTCCTGAACAGACAAAACACTGCATTCCCCAGTCCTCTTAGAGTAGGTAGGGCCATGTCGCAAAGGCTACAATGGAAAACATGTGGCACTTCCAGGCCAATGCTCTTAGTTGACAGGGCACAACTTGCTTTTCTCTCTTCCTTTACTGAGAAGACTGTGAAAGCACATTTTGACATGGAGGTGCCACAAGATTAGAGCAACCTGGGTTGCTGAGCTGGTTGCTAAGCTAACATGTAGACTAAACTGCCCTGGTGAGTCTCCTGGAAATATGGCAGATTTAGTATGAATGAGAGAGAAACTTTTACTTTGCAAAGCTAATGAGCTATTGATGCTGTTTTTGTTTTATTACACACTGATTGATACAGCATGCAGTAAGTATCCTTGACCAAATAAATGACTGCATCATTGCAGCAATTAGTTTGTCTTTGAATTGTTCTGACTCCCCGATAAATTCACCTTCCTTTTTCTTTTAAACAAAAGAGAACTAACAATTCAGAGCAGAATTCATTGGCATGACTTACTTTCACAGGTGGGAGGGCTTGAGCTCCAGACACCTAGTGTTTTATTCTCCACCGTGCAAGAAATGGAGGCCTTGCCTATGAGTGAGAATTGGGGAGCACAGGTGTAGGTGACGGAAGAGCCATATTCATAGAAGTCTTCATCTCCACCATTGTGCTTCCCATTTTTGATATCTGGAGGCGGCAAGCACTTCACACCTGAGATAGGCAAAGAGGAAGAAACAGTCAGTGAAGGCACTGTTACAAATCTAAAATTCATGATTCAAATTCTACAGGAGGGCATCCAAAGCAGCATAGATACACAGGATTTTGATTACCTAACATGGTTTAAATTTATAGTCAAATCAGAAAAGTCTTTACTTACTTACACATAGTGGGGGAGGTTCACTCCAGCCAACTCCTTTACCTTGGATCTCACAGTAACTAGTACTTGAGCCAATTAATTGATATCTGCATAAAACAGGATCAAAGATTTTAATGGAATTCTCCCTACCCTAAATTGTATTGGACAAATGAGTCTGCACAAATAGAATTGTTACTCAATATTAAAATTGAAGAAATATTGTTATCTTGAGAGCAATTCCCATTGAACACTACATCCAGTTAAACTGCACCCTTGCAATGAGATGAGCATGTTTGTTCACTTGTTCTTTTATTTATTAACTCATTATTGAGCATCTACCAGGTGTTCATGCAGGGTTCAAGCAGTCCAAGACAAGAAACACTTGAGTGTATTCTGCAGTTTCCTTTGCATGAGAGTGCCAGCTAGATTACAGACCCTAAACTATGTTCATCTCTGGTTTGAAGCCTCCTTCTGACTTCCAAACCCTTGGCTCGCTCCCATAAGCCATTAACTCCCTGTTTACTATCTCATTTTTCTGGTTCTTCCTAAGCCCTATCCTTCCTTTAGTAAGGACCTCTCCAAGTTTGTCTTGATGCCTTTACATGTTATGGTAACAGGAAAAAAATCATGACTAATATGATTTCATGTTAGATGATAGCATCATCAAGGAATCAAACCTACAATGTGAAAGAACGCTAAGGCAAATGCCACCTTGGGCAATCTATGAGCATCTGGAATTTGTTGAAAAATAAAAACTTATTCTTTAAATTTTTATTTTTCTAACCTTGCCAAAAGACCAAGTGAAAAGTATTGCTTCTGATTATTCCAATGGGAACATGACAGCATCTTAGCTCTGAATCTGCCTCTCCCTCTTGGGAGCGATCCAATACAACAAAATGATCAGGGGCAGCAGCAACACCACCATTTCCTCCCCACTCCCACCCCGAACCATATCCTCTGTGTTTCAGGAGTCAGAGAAAAAATAAGAGACAGTAAAAAAGAAAAACAAGCAAACATGTATTCATGTATTCCAAATCATGGGAAAGGGCTGCCCAAAAGAACTAAGACATGCAGAACTGGGCAGGAAACCACGCACAAGAAATAAAAATGGTGTGATGGAATGTGCAGTGGGACCTAGAAGTGGCAAACCTCAGAAACCACTAGGTGAGGAGAGCACACACTCCAAAGTTCTCCGGAAACGCAAAAAAAAAAAAAAAAAAAAAAAAAAAATCACAATATATACTTTTTAAATGTGATCAGGAGAGTCTAATGACCAGTATAGGAAAATACAATTCATTCAAATATGGGCAACAAATACATAATGAGCAAAATGACCATAGAAGATGTGATATGGAAAAAATGAAAAAAAGAGCAGCCCAACTTTTCTACAAATGAATAAAATTCAACAGAGGATAGAAATTGTAATCCACATTCCAACATAATATTTTAAAACTTTGTGAAGCAATAAAAGAAGAGCCCCCCCCCCAAAAAAAACTGTTTTACTAATTCAGGAAAGAGGAGGCCAGACAACCAAGTAAGTGAAACAGGGACTGGCAGAAGTCAGAAAATAATCAGAAGAAAATGTCAAAAATGTTTGAGAAAAGAGAAAGAAGAGAAGAAAAAACACTGAAGTCTAAAAAACACTGCACTAAAGGTACAGTCAGTAAATCAGAGGACAAAAGTGTGGAAAGCAGGCAAAATGAAACCAAAGAAAAAAAATTAGAGAAAAAAATTATAGATAAAGAAGGCAAGCAAAAGGAAAACTGACATGCTTAATTGGAGAACTTGAGGGAAGATCAAACTAATGGAACAAAATGGCTCTATTTCAAGTAAATCTTGCTGAAATAAAATAATTATTTAATCTGCATATCAAAATTTCATATCATGTAGCACCAAAAAATTGAGCCAAAATGGTTCATACCAAAACTAAGAGTAAAAGTATTACATTTGAAAGAAAAAGAACAATTTCTTTGGACAGCCAGACAAAAAGCCAAAGTCAGGTAAAAGAAAAAGAAATTCAGGTTGGTGTCAGAGTTCTCCACAGCATATTCACTAGCGAAGGATAGTGTATAATACCTATAAGATATTACAGAAAAATATGAGCCAAGGACTTTGAATCCAGCCAAGTTATCTTTTAAGTATCAAGGCTTCAGACACATTATTTGAGCTTCCTTAAAGAATAATTTTCACTTGGGCCCTTTTTAGAGAAAATCTCTAACGGACAGACCATAGCCAACCAAGAGATGACAAGAAACTTTAGCAAAAAAACTGGTGAACATTGAATATATTACATGCAGATCTAAGACAAAAACAAAGGTGGGGTAAAGAGTGACTGGATGAAATATAGATATTATATGCTGTGATAGTGTTGAAATGATATAACTAATAAAAATAGGTGGTAGAGTCTAATTCTGTCACTCTCAGGAGCACAGATTCCAAAATAGAACCCACTGATAAGGCATCAGTCTCTGGGGCTATCCCCCCTTATATAGGACCAGGGTGTCTCCGGAGCTCTCAGGAACCCCACTGAGTGGGGTGATAGGCACTTAGATGTTCTATGAGCTCCTACTGAGGTGTGCGTAAGAGTTACCTCTGGGATGACCTCCCGACTCTCTTTGAAGTCTCTTAGCCACTTGAACTCATTTGTCTTTACCGTTTCCCCCTTTTATTCAAGGTCTTTTTCCAGTTGTGTTGCCAGTTGGCACTTGGGAAAAGTTTTCAATTAGCAATAATCGTGCCTCGGATAAACCTCATTGGCTACGATACTGCCACTGCACAAAGCTGCCAGTTGGCACTTGGTATTAATCCCTCGTTGCCAGGGAGGCTCATCCCCGGGAGTCATGTCCCACGTTGGGGGGAAGGTAATGCAATCGTATGCTGAGTTTGGCTTAGAGAGAGGCCACATTTGAGCAACAAGGAGGCTCTCAGGTGGCAACCCTTAGGCACCCCACAACTGCAGGCTAAGTCTCATTTACAAGAGCAAAGACTCACAAGGGTAGTCATCAATAAAAAAAATTAAAAAATTAAAAAAAAAAAAAAAAACATCAGTGGGTCATCCTATTTTGACAGGCACTGTCCCTACACTCAGAGGACTATTGTTGCTCCCTTGGAGATTGTGGCAGAGCTCTCCAGGCCCAGAGACTGATGCCTTATCAGTGGGTTCTATTTTGGAATCTGTGCTCCTGAGAGTGACAGAATTAGACTCAAATAAGTCCTCCCTGCACATGGTTCACCAGTCCCTTCTATTCAAACCTACATGTGATGCTGGAGTTTCTTAGGTATACTTCCAGAGACTGGAGCCTCCCATCTACCTATGTGCCAGGTGTGCAGGAAATCTAGGTGGAACTGCAACCCCTACCCTACAGCTCAATGGACTCATCCAAGTCACCTGGTGAGGAGACAACGATGGGAAATGGCCATCCCAGGGAATGAAGAGGGCCTGCATCTGCAGGCAGGATCATCCCACCCACCATATCCATGGGATATAAGCCCTCTCTCACTTGGAGTTGGAGTGGACATCACCATCCCAGTCGCCTCTGGATTGGGGGAAGAACTATGGACTAGAGTGGACTTGATGGTATTCTCTTGCTCACATATGGTGATTCTTGCAATGCAAGAAATTATAACAATGAGGTGGAGCCAGTGGCCACTTGACAGTTTTTGGGTAGGGAGGGGATGAGCAGTTGAAATACAGGGGCTTCTTTAGGAGTTGGAGGTTGTCCTGAGTACTGTTGTGGCAATGGATATAGGCCATTTTAAATCAGCACACACCACTCAGAACTGAGTGGGAGAGAGTGTGGTCTACGGTGTGAACTGTGGTCTATGGTTGGTGGCAAGGCTCCAGGATGTGTAAGTTCATTGAGGTTGGTGGGCCACACTTGTGGGAGATGTTTGTGTGGGATGTGGTGGGAGGTGTGGGAGGTGGGCAACATGGGAATCCCAGTGGGTTCCGTGTAATATTTTAGGTAATCTAAGCACCTCTTAAAATATATGTATATATATATATATAAATAACATTTTTGTAAGCAAATACACATATATGCACATATATTTATATATCATTATGCAAATGTTTGTATGTATTGTGAGAATTTTGATTTTTACCCATAATAAAAAAAAAAAAAAAAATAGGTGGTAGAGAGAGTAGAAAACAAAATAAACTACCTCATTGCCTTATTTGAAAGAGTTGGAAGTGAAAGCAACTTTAGACATAAGGGCATAAATGTTAAATATAAACTAAATATTAAGATAATACAAATGTTGTAAATTTACTGAGAGAAGACAAAAGGAGGAGGAGGAAAAAAGAGAGAATACAAAATAAATTTATTCTTGCTCATTGCAAGGAACAAATTTTAACTGTGTAAAGGTAAAGGGAAACAATAATATTGTATTAATTTTAAATATATAAACATAATCACTAGAACCAAAGTGTGAACTAACTAAATATTTTTAAAAATTCAAGTAGCAAATACATGTGTGTGTATCACACATGTTTCCACCATGGGACAAAGCAATAGTTCCATTAGACAAGTGTTGCCAGATCTAGCAAATAAAAATAAAAGATGAGTAGTTAAATTTGAGTTTTGTGTAAACAATAAACACTTTTTAATCTAGGTATGTCCCAAATATTGCATGGGGCTTGCTTATACTAAAATTATTCATTGTTCATCTGAAATTCAAATTGAACTGGGTGTCCTGTATTTTATCTGGCTACTCTACATGAACCTGAAAGTTGAGACTGCTGCTGGTGGACTTTGGGTGCTCAGGCAAGTGAATGAACAGGCAAAGGAGGGTTTACTCTCATATCTGGGGTAATTGATCCTGATTTCCAAGGGGATATCAAATTGCTACTACAATGGAGTAATAATGAGTATGTCTGGAAGTCAGGTAGATTCCCTAGGGTATTTTACTGTACTCTCATGACCCCAGATTAAAGCCTGTGAAAAACTACTACAATTCAATACAGGCTGGTCTGCTAGTGGCCCAGGAATTAAAGTGTAGGTGACTACATCAGGCAAGAAACCACAATCAGATGAAGTGCTTGCTGAGGACAAAAGGAATATGCAATGAGTAATAGAGGCAGGTAGTTATACAACCTGCCACATGATCAGTTGCAGAAACAAAAGCCATAATAGCTATGGATATTTCTTTCTTCTTTTGACATGAATAGATTTGGTATAATTTTTTTTTCTCTTCACCTCTTTCCTTCCCCTACCATCTAGCATAAGATTTGTTAGTAGTGGTTAACCTCAGTATTTAACTTACAGGCTATCAAAGAGGAGATATGACTCAGCTCGAAGAAGATCCTCTATCGTATGAAAGGCAGTTGCAGTAGGTGAGGTGGCAGCACAATTTTACTATTGTCTTTATTTGGAAGTTAAGTTAAAAATGGTTATAACAAGTGCATATGAATGTCAAATTTGACAAGGGGTGGACTATAGTAGATTTGTATTATGTCAATAATATAAGCTGGAACTACGTTTCTTAGAATTCTCTTCCACCCCAAATGTCAAATTAGTATGGCCCACAAGAGCAGGTAGAAGTGAATTAGTAGCCATAATCTTTACATGCTTGGCAGGTCAGAGCAGGGCACAAAATGCGATTGCAGTTCACACACATTTTTGCTTCTCTGTTCTGTCACCTTGCTGGCATGGGCTGGGGAAACAGCCACGCCCACAGCAAATCCAACTCGTGGTGGATCTCCTCCTTTACTAGTCTAACTTCTTGTCCCGGTACAATTAGCAATGTGATAAAGGGCATTAACTTCTCATACAGGATGCCCCCATCTTTGCAATTGAAGACTTAGAGGCATTAAAAGAATAATGTGCATTCCAGTCTATATTTACATGTTCTACTCATCTTTGCAGGCCCCAGTTTGCCCTTGCCCCCACTTTGTGACCACCTTCCTTTCCTGACTGCTGCCCTACCAGCTTCAAGCCACAGCGCCAGACACGAAACAGCTTTCCATATATGCTTAACAGCTCCCACAATTGTATCAAGTTGGATCCCTATAATAAACTCCTTATTATGTTTATCTGAGTGGTTCTGTTTCTCTGAATGAATCCTGACTGATACAATTAGCTAACACAAATAGACAAGGAAAAGAAATTAGAAATATAAAAATTGGAAAGTAAAAGATAAAGCAATCACTATTTGTGGATGACATGATTACCAACCTGGTGTTCTCAAGAGTACTCAACTGAGAGACTATTATAAATAATAAAAGAATTCAGGAAGTTAGCAGAGATAAATTAATATGCAGAAATCAAAAGTATATATATGCATACACATAGAGATAGATGATAGATACATTTTATGCATATATAGAGAGATTAAGTAGCTAGAAAGATAGATAGATGATAGATAAATAGATAGGCAATAGATAGATAGATAGATAGATAGATAGATAGATAGATAGATAGACAATAGCTAAATCAACCAGTTAGAATATATAATGGAAGAAAAGACACACTTAAATGCAAAAATAAAGTACCTAGGTTTAAATACTTCAAGAAACCTAATCCTGAAAGAAATGAGAAAAAGACTAAAATGAATGGGAAAAACATAACATTCTTGTTTAGGGAGCTTCAACATTATAATATATCTATTCTCCTATAATTAAGTTAAAAACTATAGGTAGCAGAAATACTACGAGGATGTTCTTTCATCATCTGTAACAAATGTGTCACAACAATGTAAGGTGTTGGTGGTGGCGTGACGTATGGGAATCCTATACGGAATGTATGATTGTTTTGTTAACTCACAACTTCTCAAATGAAAAAGAAAACGAATTCAACACTGATTTAAAACGCTAGCTAACTTTAAAGTTCATATAATAAAACAAACAAACAACTATAGTCAGAAAAACTAAAAAAAAAAGAGCAATAAAGGAGGACAATCCATATTGGCTTTACAACATATTATAAAGCCTCAGTAACTAAATGACTGCAAAACTCATACATGAATATATAAACAGAACAAAGGCATTAGATAGAAAGTTAAAAAATAGACCCAGATGTCAGTGATGGGGGATGCATGGGAGGAAGTTCACCTGAACATACATATAAGGTATGTAAAAATGTTCAAATGTACACAGAGCATTGTCACAGTGGGTGGAGACTCGCACAATAACCGAGAGAATACTGCATTCCCATCCTGGAGAGCTCTGCCATATTATCTAAGGGAGCAGCAACAGTCCCCCAAGTGCTGGGGCAATGATTGGCGAAGGAGAATGATCCACTGATGGGCCCTTGATATTGATGACTAGAATTATGAGCCTTTGGTCTTGATATTGAAAGTTAGCCTATTGTTATGGGGTGTCTAAGAGTTGCCTCCTGAGAGCCTCCTTGTTGCTCAAATGTGGCCTCTCTCTAAGCCAAACTCAGCATATGAATGCATTACCTTCCCCCCAGCGTGGGACATGACTCCTGGGGATGAGCCTCCCTGCCACCAAGGGATTGCTACCAAGTAATTACTAGCAATGCAACTGGAAAAATACCTAGAATAAAAGGGAGGAAAGGTAAAGACAAATGAGTTTGCATAGCTAAGAGACTTCAAAGTGAGTCAGGAGGTCATCCCAGAGGTAATGCTTACACACATCTCAGCAGGATCTCATAGACTGCCAAAGTGGATACTACCCCAAATAGTGGGGCTCCTGAGGTCTCTGGAGACACCCAGGTCCTATGGTCAGGCAGATAGTGCTAGAGTTTGGTGCCTTGCCAGTGGGCCCTACTTTAGAGTTTGTGCTCCTGAGAGTGACAGTTGGACTCAGTTATGGCTTCCCTGCACATGGCTCATCTGTCTCTTCTATTTAAACCTATACTTGGTACTGGAGTTTGTAGATATACATCCAGAGACTCGAGTCTTTGGGCTGTCCATGTGTCAGCTGGACCTGGAACCTCGACGGAGTTGTAACACCTACTCTGTAACTCGTTGGACTCACCCAGGACAACTGGCAGAGAGATGATGATGGACAACGGCCGCCCCAGGGAATGGAAAGAGTCTGCAGCCGCAGGCAGGATAGTCCCACCCATCTTCCCCATGGGATATAAGCCCCCTTTCATTTGGAAGTGGAGTGGACATCATCATCCCAGACTCCTCAGGATGGGGGGAAGAACTATGGACTACAGTGGACTTACTGGTATTCTACTATAAACATATTGTGATTCCAGCAATGGAAGAAATTACAACATTGATGTGGAGCCAGGGACCACTGGAGTCTCTGGGGGCAGGGAGAGAGAAAAACAGTTGTAATACAGGGACTTTTTTGGGACTTGGGAATCTCTCTGAGTGATGTTGCAATGACAGATATAGGTCATTTTATGTCACCACATAACATGCAGAACTGTGTGGGAGAGAGTGTAGACTACAATGTGAACTATGGTCCATGCTGAATGGCAAAGCCCCAGGATGCGTTTATCAACTGTAGTGAATGTGCCACACTAATGAAGGATGTTTATGTGGGAGGTGAGGGGAGTGGGGCATATGGGAACCCCTATATTTTTTGTGTAAAATTTATGTAATCTAATTATTTTTTAAAAAAATAAAATAAAATAAAAAAATAGACCCAGAGACATATTGGAATTTAAAATAGTACTAAAGAGTGCTCTCAAGTCAGTAGATTTACAATATCCTTTTTAATAAATGATAGTGGGATAATAAGAAAGTCACATGGAAAAATATAAAGTAGGATCTGTACCACAAACTGTATACTCTATCAAACCAAATGGATCAAAGCTTTAAACATTAAAAGTATGAAACCATAAAAGTAGCAGAAGAAATATAGGCAATTAATTTAAAACCTTGAATTCGGGATGGCCTTATTAATTAAGATCTAAAATCCAGAAGCTATTTTAAAAAGAGAGTTGATAAAGTTGACAACATAAAAATTTCTCCTTGAGAAGGAAAAAAATTACGTATTGCCAGGTCAAAAGAAAAATAATATATTGAGGGGAAAAGGTTGCAATTCATATAAAAAACAAAGCCTAAACCCTAACATGAATTGATTCATATGTGTATATATATAGATGTATATGTACGTTTACATATGTGTTTGTGTTTGCATATGTATGTATAAAAATCCTAGAGATCAAGAAGCAAAAGTCCAAATTGACAGGAAAAAATTAGGCAAAAGACAATGTCCAGACAGTTCATAAATTAAGAAATATGAATGTCTCTTGAACATTTAAAATATGTTCAACCTCACTCAAAATAAGAGAAATATGCATTAAAGTTGTAGTGGTATTTCCTTTTTACCTCTGAAACTGCCAAAATTTCAAAAGTTTGACAAGTTTTCAAACAATTTGAAAATTTATGGAGACATAGACATTTGCATGCTCTGCAAAATTGTGTAACTCTAAGGAGAGCAATTTGGCAATATCTTTCAAAATCTTAAATATTTGTACTCTTTGCTCCAGTAATTGCACTTCTGGGAATTTACACTAGAGATATCACTGCATATGTTTGAAATCACATATATACAAGGTAAGGTATCAGAGTATTGCTTAGAATAGCAAAAGATTGGAAATATCGAATGATCTGTCAAAGGAATGGTTAAACCATGACACAACTGCACAATAAAATTCTATGCTATTGTAAAAGGAAATTAATGACGAAAGAGCTCCGGTTTATATCAATAAGTTAAAAAAAAAAAAAAAAAGCATGATGCAAAGTAAGCAATTTGTTATTGGAAAGGAGGAAAAATAAGAATATATGCTAATTTGTGCTTGTATTTGAATAGGGATACACTAGAAAGATACATAAGAAACCAGTAAAAGTAGATACCTGCGGTGGATGGCAATGGGGTGGAAGCAATAATTCTTAATATACAACTTTTTACATCATTTTTAATTTCAAAATATATGAACAGATTAGCTATTTTTTAAAGAATTAAAAAAAAATAGTAGTGCTTCTAGATTGTCTTACACTCACCCTTCTGAACAGCGGAATTCTATTTTTGAACCAAAAGAGTAATCTGTTTGAATTTCCAATTGCCCATTAGGTAAGTCTCCTGGGTTGCTGCATTGTTTCCCTAGAAGAAAAAGTAAAATGATAATCAATGAAACCAAGCACTCAATGATATGGCATTCGAAAAAAAGTCTTACTGATCAGCTTTCAACCACTGTTACCAGAAAGATTCAGAGGTTCAGATTCAAATTTATATCTGATCCTGACTCACTGAATTTTTATTTTGCAGAAAAAAAATGAATGTAAAATATGATCTCATTTTTTTTCTGGTACATATTAACAATCGAGAAAAATGTGCCCATACAGAATTTAATATGCTGAACAGTGATCTTGCACCATTCTATATTCACAGCACATACTGCAAACACAAGCCACTCAAAACTGCACGTCTTTGGTCACAATGGGAATAAAAAAGAGAGGGTGTAGACTGCATACTCTTCCTGTTGGAAAAACTCTCAGAATGCATTCCCAGCCAACAGCGATTCATAATATCTTCTTCTAAACATAGCAAGTATTTTGGATGAGGTTACTTTGGAAGCTGCATTACCACCTTCTAGCCACCTAACTTTGATAAGTTTTTGTAAAGTGAATCTGGTTTTCAATGTATTAATATTGAATTTGTGGTTCATTTCTTAAAAGAAAATTTTGGTAGGTTACTTTGTAATGAATAGACTTATTTTTCAATGCAATTAACTCCTAATTTTTCTGCTTTGGTTGGTTTTGGTTTTTGTTTTTCAAAGAGTGTCACGTGTGTACATTGAAAGCAGTAACTGACAGGCTAGATTGTTTCTTAGTGACCACAGATTCTCTTTACATTCAGGAAGCTGCTTTAGTTTCTGAGACAACTTTCCAAAGGCAAAGCACAAATGAGGAAAATAAATGTTGATACTTACTTATACAGAAATTGCTGTACTTCCATGAGCCGTCTTCATTACAGATAAGTGATGGACTTAAATTGTTCCTACGATAGCCAGGGCGGCAAGTGTATTCCAGAATAGTTGCAGTTTTGTATTCTGTCTCATTCAACACTTTTATTGGAGAAGCAAACAGTAAGTTGGGTGGAGTATCACAATCGCCTGGACACAAAATGACAAGGAACACCAAAAGTTACAATTTGGGACCCAGAATCTCATGCTTCAGGAGCAGGATTTTTAGAGCAGGAACCATATTTGCCTCTTCTGCCATAACTCCTATAATCCTCACTATCCAATGTACCCAGTGAGTGATCAGTAATATATATTTACTAATATATGACAATGACAATTATGATAAAAAAAATTTCATTCCTTCATTTTCCCTACCTCTGCTGACCCTCAGCCAGAAAATCCTACAATTTTGCCTCCACAGAAACATATCATTTCATTAATGACATTATATAATATTCATTGGTTGCCTCAAAGAAGGAAAACTGGGTGGCTGGGAGACCAGTAAGAATGACATTTTAAATTATACCTTTTTGAAACTTGTGGATTTTGAATGATATAGAGGAGGAAGCATCAAACCCTTGAAATGTGAAATCTTTTTTTTTTCTATGTAATATTTGATGTATTTGTTTTTATATATTTTTTATTTTTTTAAAGATACTTAGATTACATAAATGTTACACAAAAAACATAGGGATTCCCATATGCCCCACTCCCCACACCTCCCACACCTTCCCACATAAACAACATCCTTCATTAGTGTGGCACATTCATTGCAATTGATAAAAGCATCCTGGGGCATTGCCACTGAGCATGGATCACAGTTCACATTGTAGTCTACACTCTCTCCCACACAATTCTGCAGGTCATGGGAAGATATAATGTGGCCTATATCTGTCACCACAAAGTCATTCAGGACGATTCCCAAGTCCCGTAAAAGCCCCAGTATTATACCTGTTTTGCCCTTTCCCTGCCCCCAGAGCCTCCAGTGGCCACTGCCTCCACGTCATTGTTGTAATTTCTCCCATTGCTAGAATCACAATAGGTCCATAGTAGAACACCAGTAAGTCCACTCTAGTCCATAGTTCATTCCCAAATCCTGAGAATTCTGGGATGGTGATGTCCACTTCACCTCTAATTAAGAGAGGACTTCGAACCCATATAGCCAATGGATGGGACTCTCTTGCTTGAAGTTGTAGGCTCTCTTGTTTCCTTGGTATGGTGGTTGTCAATCCTCACCTTCTTGTTAGTTGTCCTGGGTGAGTCCAATGAACTGAAGTTGTCCTGGGTGAGTCCAATGAACTAAAGTTGCAACTCTGCTGAGGCTCAGGGCCCAGATGGTACATGGACAGCCCAAGGATTCCAGTCTCTTGGATGTACACCTACAAACTCCAGCACCAAGTATAGGTTTAAATAGAAATGACAGATGAGCCATGTGTAGGGAAGCTATAACTGAGTCCAACTCTGTCACTCTCAGGAGCACAAACTCCAAAGTAGGGCCCATTGGCAAGGCACCAAACTCCTGATCATAAGACCTGGATGTCTCCAGAGCCCTCAGGAGCCCCACTATTTGGGGGTAGTACCCACTTTGGCAGTCTATGAGATCCTGCTGAGATGTGTGTAAGCGTTACCTCTGGGATGACCTCCCAACTCACTTTGAAGTCTCTTAGCCATATAAACTCATATGTCTTTACCTTTACCCCCTTTTATTCGAGTTATTTTTCCAGTTGCATTGCTAGTTGGTGCTTGGTAGTAATTCCCTCAGTGCCAGGGAGGCTGATCCCTAGGACTCATGTCCATGCTGGAAGAAAGGTAATGCACTTATATTCTGAATTTGGCTTGGAGGAAGGCCACATATGAGCAAAAAAGAGGCTCTCAGGAGGCAGCTCTTAGGCACCCCACAACACTAGGCTAAGTTTCAATATCAAGAGCAAAGTCTCACAAGCATAATCATCAATATCAAGGGCCCATCCTCCTTCACCAGTCATTGCCCCTGCACTTGGGGGACTGTTGCTGCTCCATTAGAGAATATGGCAGAGCTTCCAGGATGGGAATTCAATATTCTCTCGGTTATTGTGTGAATCTCTACCCACTGTGACAATGCCCCGTGAACATTTGAACACATTTATATACTTTAAATGTATGCCCATGTATCCCCTAACACTGACACCCCACACCAATGATCTTTCCCTGGCCCAGTTGTAACCCTATTGTGATTCAAAGCTTCTTCAAAAATGAAGCCAATAAAACAGCCAAATACAATTAACAGGAAAATGAAATAATAATGATAGGTTTAAATATAAGAAATAAAATACATAAAAATTCTTAAAAACTAAAAATAAAATAAAATTAAAGGATTGGGATATTAAAAATAATGAAAAATATTTTTAAAAAATTTTTTGATATCTTGCCTTTCATCACTGTAATATCTGTTGTCCTGTATGTAGAGTGATATTTTCTCTAATTATTTCCCCAGTGTCTTACTTCTTTTCATTTTGTTTTCAAAGAAGTTTTAGGTCACAGTAAAGTCACATACAGAATACAGGGGACTCCCATATACTCAACATCCTCCCCCTTTCCCCCCTTCCCATATTAATACCTTTTTATATGTGTATGATATCTTTGTTACAACTGATTTACAAATAGTGAAACATAAGTTACTAACCATGGTCAATGGTTTACATTATGGTTTACATTTTAGACAGTACTCTTTTATAAAGTTTGATGATATTTAACCTGGCCTGTGTCCATCATTGCAAGATCATATAGAATACTTCCATTGCCTACTAAATACTTCCTGTTCCATTTATTTTATTCCTCCCTCCCCCTCCCCTCGAGGCCCAAGGTGACCCCCTGGCTTCACTCCTTGGATCACAAGATTCAAAGTTACTTGCAACAACACTGAGGTCTTGACACACTGGTTTGACCTCTGCTATTAGGAACCATCCATGCTCTCCAGAGACTACCAGCCCTCTGTTTGTGAACATATCAGTCCTCACCAGGATGGGAGTCTAACTCTTTCCCGTTCATTATGTGGGTCTGATACAACACATTATGTGTCTGATACAACACATTATGACATTATGACAAAATGATCACTCGCACACTCCCTAGAAGCCCTGTCCACAATGCCCCCCCATCCAACACCCTAAATCAGTAACCCTTCCTTGTCATATTATCATACGAGTGTAAGTGTGCAAATCTTAATCCTACTTGCCTTGAAAGAATTAAATACCAGACTAATTTAGCTTTTAGGAGCCTCAGTAGAAATGCCTCAGCCTTCCATTCTAGATAAACTCACAAGAAGTAAAAGTTGTTCACAGTCAGGCTAATAGATTATAATATAAATGTGTTTCAGGTTATGGTTGGGAGTCAGATTGTTTAAGAAGTTCTTGGAGAAGAGATTCTATGAGGGCATGTCTAGAAAACTGTCTTTTTTTATGTGCAAAGCAAACTCCCCAAAATTTCAACTGATCAAATAAATTGTTTATTGCTGAAGCTGGATTTCTGCTAAAAAAAACTTAGTCATCTCTTTGTTAAATTTAAAAGTGAATGTGGGGATCTGGGGGCAAGATGCCATTGGTTTAGGTGGGCATCACCATCTCTCTCACAGACGATGGCTGACTGGGGACAGGATCCTGCCCGAGTGGTCTGTTCTGGGAACCCACGGAGCAAGAACCTTAGGGACATCGATCTGGAGGGGGCTGGACAACGAGGTGGATTGCTCAAGATAAAATTGTGAGTTTTTCTCCAGCTGGAAATCATGGACGCAGACAGCTAAGCCCCACCCTCAGGGCAAAGGGCTAGGACGAGCCCCGACTCCCACCAGCAACCGGTGAGAGGGAGCATTCTCCGAGAGTGGTAGAGTTGTGGCAGAGGGTGGATAGGGGTTTCCTTTCTGTGGGTTTGGCTGCCTAGAGCCCCTTGCAGCTTTGGGGAGCACACCAGCTGACTTGAAGTGGTGCCAGGCTGAGGGAAGAGACGAATCTGCTGAGGAAGCCTGATTTCCTAGCTGCCCTGGGATAGAGAGGATTGGCTGAGGAGGGGGCAGAGTCAGCCAATTTTATAGTTCCACACTGAGCAGTACCAGAGTTTCAGCTCCCCTGGGGGGTCAGGCAGTGAGAAGTATTTGATAAGTTTCCAAGAGCCTATTTAGGATCCCCTCAGCAGAGGGGTTAGTCTAGAAGAGGCCTTCTTTTGGGTCCCTTATGTCTCCAAAAAAAAAGGTTACTTAAAAAAATTTTTTTAACTTAATTTACTTTCTGAAGAAAGAAGCCTGCAGGGTAATTGATTGATGAACACAGGCAGGCTGAGAGGCTCCACAAGGGCCCAAGAAGGAACACTGTTCTTCTTTAGCTTTGTTTGACTGCTTGCTTGTGTGTTTGTTTGGTTTTTCTTTGTTTGTTTGTTTGTTTCTTGCTTTTCTTTCCTCTTTCCTCCCCCTCCCCCTTTTATAAAATTAGGTGCTGCTAGCTTGTTTCTTCTTTGCTGTGCTTCTTCCTTGGTTTCCCATTCTCTGTGTATATTGATTTTGTCTATCAATGCTATCTCTTTTTCTTCCTTCATCTTTCTATCTTCTGATTTATGTTGTGGTTCTTACATTCCACCTTTTTTCATTAGTCTTCAACCTCACAGGAGTTGATTTCTATCTTGTCTATTCAGTTTTCTTTTATTATTATTATTAACTTTTTCCTTTCAGCCCTTTCTTTACTCTTTCTCTCTCTCCTCATCATCCTGGCCTTAAATCATTCTACATGTTTTTCTTTATTTGGTTTCCCGTTCCACTGTAGGTACTCCACTTTTTTTTCCCTATTACTCTACACTGCTTACATGAGTTAAATATTCATTTCACTAAGTCTTATATGGCCCCTCTTCTAACTTTTATCAATATTACTATTATCCTTTTTCCTTTCTTACCTCTTTTGATTCCTCTGGCTCTAATCTTTTTCCTTCAAGGGAACATAGAAAAAAGCAAGGAAATAGAACAAGAACAAAGTGTCAAAGAGAAAACTTAACACACACAGAGAACCACCAGCTAAATAAAACTCTAGAGCAGAGAGAGAAGCTAATCAACTGAATAAACCCATCAAGATAAAATGATGACGAGAGGGCAACAAAAAATTACAAACCATACTGAGAAACAGGAAGACATGGACCAGTCCAATGAACAAATTAAAAACCAGGAAGGGGTGCAGAACATCGAAAAACTAATCAAAGCTGTCCAAACAAATATCATGGACCAACTTAAAGAAGTGAAGGAAGAGATTAAGGATATTAAGAAGACATTGGGAGAACATACTGAAGAAATTGTAAACATACATAAAAAGATAACGGATATCATGGTGATCAATGGCACAATCCAAGAAATCAGAAAGAAGCTGGATTCACATAACAGCAGATTTGAACAAGCAGAATAAAGAATTAGTGGTGTGGAAGACAGTACATCTGAAATCAAACAGGTAGTAGAACAGATAGATAAAAAGACAGGAAAAATCCAGCAGGGACTTAGGGATTTAACCAACAACACAAAACACACAAACATATGCATTATAGGCATCCCAGAAGGAGAAGAGAAGGGAAATGGAACAGAAGGATTGTTGAAGGAAAAAATGGCTGAAAATTCCCCAGCCTTTTTGAGGGAGATGGATGTACATATCCAGGAAGCACAGCGCACCCCAAACAGTATAAATCCCAACAAGCTTACTTCAAGACATATAATTATCAAAATGTCCAATGCTCAAGACAAAGAGAAAATACTCAAAGCAGCAAGAGAAAAGAGAACCATCACATACAAGGGAAGCACAATAAGATTAAGTGCTGATTTCTCATCTGAAACCATGGAGGCAAGAAGACAGTGGTATGACATAGTCAAGGTACTAAAAGAAAAAAACTTCCAGGCATGAATGCTCTATCCAGCAAAGCTAGCATTCATAAAAGGTGGAGAGTTCAAAATATTCACAAATAAACAGAAATTAAGAGAGTATGCTAATAAGAAACCTGCACTTCAAGAAATACTAAAGGAAGTTCTACAGGTTGAAAGGAAAAAACAGGAGAGAGAGAGAGTTGGAGGAGAGTGTAAGAACAACTAAAAAGATAAAAAGAGAAATAAAAACAACATATAACACACATAAACCCAAAGAGAACATGGCTGATGTAAGAAATTTTTTGAGAGTAATAACACTGAATGTTAATGGGTTAAACTCACGAGTCAAGAGACACAGATTGGCAGAATGGATAAGGAATTATGATCCATCTATATACTGTCTACAAGAAATCCACCTTAGACCCAGGGATTCAAGGAGGCTTAAAGTGATTGGCTGGAAAACAATTTTACAAGCAAACAATAACCAAAAAAGGGCAAGAGTAGCTATCCTAATATCAGACAAAATAGACTTTAAATAAAAAACTATTGTAAGACAGGAAGCGGATGTGGCTCAATCAGTAGGGCTCCCATTTACCATATGGGAGGCCCTGGGTTCGATTCCCGGGGCCTCCTGGTGAGGGCAGGCCAGCCCATGTGGCTCGGTGAGCTGACGCAGCAGGACAACCCAGCAATGGGAGACAAGCAGACACAGAGGGGTGCACAGCAGATGGACACAGCGAGCACAAGCAGCAAGGTGGGGGGGGGGGGGGGAGTAAATGAATGAATAAATAAAATCTTTGAAGGAAAAAAAAAACTATTGTAAGAGACAAAGATGGAACTATATATTAGTAAAAGGGGTAATCTTTCAAGAAGAAAGAACAATCTATAAACATTTATGGATCTAATCAGAGTGCCTCAAAATACATGAGGCAAACACTGGAAAAACTAAGTGGAGACATAAATGCCTCTACAGTTATAGTGGTGGACTTTAATACACCATTATCACCATTAGACAAAACATTTAGACAGAGAATCAATGAAGAAACAAAGACTCTGAATAATACATTAAAGGACCTGGACCTAATAGACATATACAGAATGCTACAGCCAAATACAGTGGGATATACATTCTTCTCAAGTGCACATGGATTGTACTCCAAGATAGACCATATGCTAGGCCACAGAACAACTCTCAATGAACTCAGAAAGACTGAGATTATACAAAGTAATTTCTCTGACCACAATGGAATGAAATTGGAAATCACTAAGGGTCAGAGAACCAGGTTAGGCAGAAAGATATGGAAGTTAAATAGCACACTCTTAGACAAATAGTGGGTCAAGGGGGAAATCTCAGAAGAAATCAGTAACTACCTTGAAATGAATGAAAATGACAACACAATATATCAAAACCTATGGGATGCAACCAAAGCTGTACTGAGAGGGAAATTCATAGCTATAAATGCATATATTAAAAAAAAAAAAGACCTAAAATTGAAGACCTAACTGCACATCTGGAGGAACTGGAAAAACAACAACAAACTAACCCCAAAGGAAGTAGAAAGAAGGAATAACAAAGAGTAGACCAGAACTAAATGAAATAGAGAATAAGAAAGCACCAGAAAAAATAAACAAAACCAAAAGCTGATTCTTTGAGAAGATCAATAAAATTGACAAACCCTTAGCCAGACTAACAAAGAAAAGGAGAGAGCAGATGCAAATACACAAAATAAGGAATGAGGAAGGGGATATCACTACTGACCCCACAGAAATAAAGAGTATCATAAGAGGATACTTTGAAAAATTATATGCCAACAAGAATGATAATTTAGAGGAAATGGACAAATTCCTAGAAACTCACAAGCAGCATACATTGACAAAAGAAGAAATTGATGAACTCAACAGTCCAATTACAAGTAAAGAGTTAGACTCAGTCATCAAAAACCTCCCAAATAAGAAGAGCCCAGGACCAGATGGTTTCACAGCTATATTCTACCAAACATTCCAGAAAGAGCTACACCAATCCTACTTAAGCTCTTCCAAAAATTAGAAGTAGAAGGAACATTGCCTAACTCATTCTATGATGCCAACAAACCCTAATACCAAAGCCAAACAAAGATATCACAAGAAAGAAAAATTACAGACCAATTTCTCTAATGAACCTAGATGCTAAAATCCTCAACAAAACACTTGCTAATCACATTCAACAAAATATCAAA
Source organism: Tolypeutes matacus (assembly GCA_026826555.1). Lineage (NCBI taxonomy): Eukaryota > Metazoa > Chordata > Mammalia > Cingulata > Chlamyphoridae > Tolypeutes > Tolypeutes matacus. The sequence goes on from JAKSZT010054304.1 coordinate 49,151,913, forward strand.
ATAATTATACACCATGACCAAGTAAGTTTCATCCTGGGTATACAAGCATGGTTCAACATAAGAAAATCAATCAATGTAATACACCACACAAACAGATTGAAAGAAAAAAAATTACATGATCATCATTATAGATGCAGAAAAAGCATTTGACAAAATACAGCACCCTTTCCTAATAAAAACACTGCAAAAGATAGGAATAGAAGGAAACTTTCTGAACATGATAAAAGGTATATATGAAAAACCCAAAGCTAATATCATCTTCAAAGGTGAAATCCTAAAAGCCTTCCCTCTGAGATCGGGAACAAGACAAGGATGCCCACTATGACCACTCCTATTTAACATTGTCTTAGAAGTACTTGCTCGAGCACTGAGGCAAGAAAAATATATAAAAGGCATCCAAATTGGAAAAGAAGAAGTAAAAATTTCATTATTTGCAGACGACATGATCCTATATGTAGAAAGCCCTGAGAAATCTACAACAAAGCTTCTAGAACTTATAAAGAAGTTCAGTAATGTTGCAGGTTATAAGATCAATGCTCAAAAATCAGTAGCATTTCTGTACACCAAAATAATGAGCAATCTCTGGAGGAAATCAAGAAAAAAAAATACCATTTATAATAGTAACTAAAAGAATCAAATACCTAGGAATAAATTTAACTATAGATGTAAAGGACTTATATACAGAAAACTACACAACACTGTTAAAGGAAATAAAAGAAGACTCAAATATATGGAAGAATATTCCCTGTTCATGGATAGGAAGACTAAACATCATCAAGATGTCTATCCTACCCAAACTAATCTACAGATTTAATGCAATCCCAATAAAAAGCAACACCGTATTTTTTAAGGAATTGAAAAAACTAACTACAAAATTTATTTGGAAGGGTAAGAGGCCCTAAATCACCAAAGACATATTGAAAAAAAAATGAAGTTGGAGGTATCACACTACCTGACTTTAAAACATACTACAAAGCTACAGTGGTCAAAAATGCATGGTATTGGCACAAGGATAGATATACTGACCAATGGAACCAAATTGAGAGTTCTGATATAAATCCTTGCATATACAGTCATCTGATACTTGGCAAGGCCACCAAGCCCACTCAGTTGGGAGAGAATGGCCTCTTCAACAAGTGGTGCTTGGAGAACTGGATATCCATATCCAAAAGAATGAGAGAGGAACACCATCTCACACCTTATACAAAAATCAACTCAAGATGGATCAAAGATCTAAATATAAGAGCCAAGACCATAAAGATGTAGGGAAGCATCTACAGGACCTTGTAATAGGAAATGGTTTCATGAACTTCACACCCAAAGCATGAGCAGCAAAAGAAAAAATAGATAAATAGGATCTCCTCAAAATTAAAAACGTTTGCACCTCAAAAGACATTATCAAGAAAATTAAAAGGCAGCCTACCCAATGGGAGAAAATATTTGGCAACCATATATCTGATAGGAGCCTAATATCCTGCATATATAAAGAAATCCTACACTTCAAAAAGAAAAAGAAAAACAACCCATTTTAAAAATGGGCAAGTGATCTGAAAAGACACTTCTCCAAGGAAGAAATACAAATGGCTAAAAAGCACTTTAAAAAATGCTCGACATCGCTAGCTATTAGGAAAATGCATATCAAAACTACAATGAAATACCATCTTACACCGATTAGAATGGCAGCTATTGAAAAAACAGCAGCCTATAAGTGTTGGAGAGGATGTGGAGGAATGGGAACCCTCATCCACTGCTGGTGGGATTGTGGAATGGTCCAGCCACTGTGGAGGACAGTTTGGCAGTTCCACAAAAAACTAACTATAGATCTTCCATATGATCCAGCGATTCCACTGCTGGGTATATACCTAGAAGAATTGAAAGCAAAGACACAAACAGATATATGCACACCAATGTTCATAGCAGCATTGTTCACTATTGCCAAAAGTTGGAACCAACCCAGGTCCCCATCAACAGATGAATGGATAAACAAAATGTGGTACATAAATACAATGGAATATTACTCAGCTGTAAGAATGAATAATGTGCCAACACATAGGATAACATGGATGAATCTTAAAGACCTTATGTTGAGTGAAGCAAGCCAGGTATTGAAGGATGAACAGTACATGACCTCACTGATATGAATTAAGGAAATTGAGCAGTCTCCAAGAACTATTGTCTGAAAGATAGGTTTACAAGAAAGAGAAGGAGAAGAGAAAGGTGTGAGCCATCACCCATGGACATAATCTATGTAAAGTGATAGAGTGTAGTTGCGTATTGAAGAGATAGGACAGATGCACAGTGATATTATTGGGTTTGGTGGTGCAGGGTTCACAGGTGGGTAGAATACCCAGGATACTGGGGGGAGAGATGGGAGAGGGACCAGGTGAACACTTGGGATTTGTGGGTATGAGGTTGAAAGTACAGAGGTGGGAGTGCTCTTATGGAAGTGACACAAGGAAGTGTCACTGGTTTAGGGTGTTGGTTGGGGGGGCATTCGGGACAGGGCGTATCTGGAGCAGGCTTCTAGGGAGTGTGTGAGTGTTCTTCCTGTCATAATGTGTTGTATCAGTGGGTGGAGACCTATACAATGAGCAGGAAGAGAATGGACTCCCATCTTTGGGAGGACCAATTTGATCAGAAATAGACAGGTGGGTGTCTCTTAAGAGCAAGGGGACTTCCTAATAGGGGAGGACAAACCAGTGTGTCAAGACCTCTTGTTGCATGTAACTATGAATCTTGTCATCCAATGAGTCAAGCCAAGAGGTCATCATGGGCCCCACGGGTATGGGGAAGGAGGAACAGAATAGATCAAACAGGGGGTATTTAGTGGTCAGTGGAAATGTTTTACATTACCTTACAGTGATGGACACAGGACATGGTAAATATCATGAAAATGTATTAAAGTGTATGGTCTAAAATGTAAATGATACTGTAAACCATTGACCATGTTTAGTAGCTATGTTTCACTATCTGTATATCAGTTATAACAATGCTACTGTCCACATACAAAAGGTTTTTTTATGGGTTGAGGAAAGGGGAAGGAGGTTGGGTATATGAGAGTCTCTTGTATTCTGTGTGTGACTTTGCTGTGACCTAAAACTTCTTTGAAAATTAAATGAAAAATATTGAGACACTGGGGAGTGAGAGGGGAAAGGTGCCATGGTATAGACTGGACACCAGATATTTGCACTAATAAAAGACAAGATGTCAAAAAAAATTTTTTTTTAATTTTTTCCCATTTTTTTTAATATCCCAATCCTTTTATTTTATTTTTAGTTTTTTTTTTTTTAAGTTTTCATGTATTTTATCTCTTACATTTAAACTTATCATTATTATTTCATTTTCCTATTAATTGTATTTGGCTATTGTATTGGCTTCATCTTTAAAGAAGCTTTGGATCACAGAAGGGTTACAACTGAGGCGGGAGAGGATCATTGGTGGGGGGTGTCAGCAATGGGAGGTGCATGGGAGGAAGTTCACCTGAACATACATAAAAGGTATACAAAATTGTTCAAATGCTCACATGGCATGGTCACAGTGGGTGGAGAATCACTCAATAAATGAGAGAATACTGAATTCCCATCCTGGAGAGCTCTGCCACATTCTCCAAGGGAGCAGCAATAGTTCCCCAAAGTGCAGGGGCAGTGTCTGGCAAAGGAGGATGATCCACTGATGGGCTCTTGTTATTGATGACCAGCTTTATGAGTCTTTGCTCTTGAAATTGAAACTTAGCCTATTGTTATGGGGTGCCTAAGGATTGCCTCCTGAGGGCCTTCTTGTTGCTCAAATGTGGCCTCTCTCTAAGCCAAACTCAGCATATGAATGCATTACCTTCCTCCCAGCATGGGACATGATTCCCAGGGATGAGCCCTCCTGGCAATGAGGAATTACTACTAAGTGTTAACTGGCAATACGACTGGAAAAAGGCCTAGAATAAAAGGGGGAAAAGGTAAAGACAAACGAGTTCATATAGCTAAGAGACTTCAAAGTGAGTTGGGAGGTCAGCCCAGAGGTAACGCTTATGCACATCTCAGTAGGACCTCATAGGCTTCCAATGTGGATATCACCCCAAATAGAGGGGTTCCTAAGGGCTCTGGAGACACCCAGGTCCTATATCAGGGTGGATAGCTCCAGAGTTTGGTGCCTTATCAGTGGGCCCTACTTTGGAATCTGTGCTCCTGAGAGTGACAGAGTTGGACTCAAATATGTCTTCCCTGCACATGTTCCATCTGTCCCTTCTATTCAAACCTATTTGTGGTGCTGGAGTTTGTAAGTGTACTTCCAGAGACTGGAATCTTTGGGCTGTCCATGTGCCAGCTGGGCCCGGAATCTCAGTGGAGCTGCAACTCCTACTCTACAGCTCAATGGACTCACCCAGGACAACTGGCAGGGAGATGATGATGGACAACAGCCATCCCATGAAATGGAGAAAGTCTGCAGCTGTAGGCAGGATAATCCCATCCATCTTATCCATGGGATATAAGCCCCCTCTCACTTGGAGGTGGAGTGGACATCACCATCCCAGACTCCTCAGGACTGGGGGAAGAGCTATGCACAAGAGTGGACTTACTGGTATTCTGTTATAAACATATTGTGATTCAAGTAATGGAAGAAATTACAACAGTAATGTGGAGCCAGTGGCTACTGGACACTTTGGGGGCAGGGAGAGGGAAAAGCAGTTGTAATACAGGGGCTTTTTCAGGACTTGGGAATTATCCTGAGTGGCATTGCAATGACAGATATAGGCCATTTTATATCATCATATAACGTGCAGAACTGTGTGGGAGAGAGTGTGGTCTACAATGTGAACTATGGTCCATGCTTAATGGCAAAGCCCCAGGATGTATATATCCATTGCAGATGATGTGCCACACCAATGAAGGATGTTTATGTGGGAGGTTGTGGGAGGTATGGGAGGTGGGGCATATGAGAACCCCTATAATTTTTGTGTAACATTTATGTAATCTAAGTATCTTTAAAAAAAAATTATTATTAAAAAAAAACTAAAAAAAAATGTGAGTGTGGGGGAGCAGATGTAGCTCAGTGGTTGAGCACCTGCTTCCCAAGTACAAGGTCCTGGGTTCAATCCCCCTGTTCCTCCTTTAAAAAAAAAAAGTGGGGAAGCGGCTGTGGCTCAATCAGTAGGGCTCCCATTTGCCATATGGGAGGCCCCGGGTTTGGTTCCCGGGGCCTCCTGGTGAGGGCAGGCCCGCCCGTGCAGGTGGTTAGCTGACCCAGCGAGCACAAGCAGCAAGGTGGGGATAAATGAATAAATAAATAAAATCTTAAAAAAAAAAAAAAAGTGAATGTGTATACTCTGCCTTAGGTGTTGTGGGCTGGGAGCATGTGCTGCTCTGCACCAGGCTGGTCAGCCAGGCAGATGTTGGGGTGTAGGCTTGGGTTCCATCCTTACCTACCACAAGGCAAGCCACTGCAGAGGGAGCACCAGGCTGGGACAGAGTGTGGGCTCATATGGCAAGTGAGCTTTGGCATGAGATACAGAAACAAATTTGAGTGAGGTGGACACCCAGGTAATGGAAATGAAAGGAGAATAAAGAAGTATTTGAAAAGGTCTGGTCATAGAGAAATACCATGCTTGCTGGTGTCCTGAGCACTGAAGAATTTCAGGAAACTTTCAAAAACAAGTATTGAGGACTTCCAGGAAGATGGAAGTTTAGAGAGACACAGAACTCATTTCTCTCCCAGAAAACTAGCTAGAGGACAGGCAGAAACTATCCAGAAAACTGTTCTAGGGTTTAAGACACCAAGGGAAGGCTGGACAGCACCCAGAAGAGAGAGAGACCAAAAAAAGAAGGCGTGACAGGGAAGGTCTATGAGCAAAAGCTGCAGCTGCAGCTGCTGGTGCCCATCCCCCTACCTTTGGAGCAGACAGCACTGAGTCCTCAGGCCCCTGGACAGCAGCTACAGATAGAGAGGGTCACAAGGGTCCACCTTCCCAGGAAAGGAGAGAGAGAGGGGCACAGCCTATGACCGATTCAGCTTTTTGCCAATAAATTTGGACTGCTGTGTCCCGTGAGTTACAACCTTCCATGCCGGTGGTGGTGGTGGGGGAGGTGCTGCCATAGTTTGCTCTAGGAGCCAGCAGGGGCCTGAAGAGATCCTCCCTTCTCAAACACCCTCCCTACTGACCTGGACTAGTTGCTGATGATGCAGAATTTATTTTCTCCCCAGGAAAAGGGAAGGGGTGGTTGGCCAAGGGAGGAGAGCAGCTTCTGAGAAAGTTTGATTTTCAAGACTTGGCTCTGAGGGAGAATTCTCTGTCACATTGTCTCTGCACCTCCCTCACTGTTGGGATTACAGTGAACACAATTTGACCAGGTTTTGAGCATAAAGGCCTGCCAAAGAGTACCACCTGCCGGCAGACCAAGAAAGTGCACACAAAGACATAAAAGTAAATAAATAAGTGTTTTTTCTGGACCTTTATAGCCTCCCACCCCAAGGCTGCTGAAAACTTGTCTGCAGCCAATTATTGGGTCCACGGCCCTGATTTGAGCAACTAGACAGGGACAATCTAAAGACCTAAAACAAGTTAAACCAAAAATCAAAGAACACTGGTAACACCCACCACTAAATCCCTATGCAAGAGAGAGAAACTGAGCATCAGAATAAATTCACCATCACAATCAGATGTCTAGACATCAGCAAAAAAAATTATAAGGCATACTAAGAAAAATGAAGATATGGCCCAAGGAAAGGAACAAATCAAAGCCCCAGACAAGACATAGGATTTAAGACAACTAATCAATGATGTTCATACAAATCTCTTAAACAAAATCAAGGAGTTTGAAGACAATATGGCTGAAGAGATAAAGGATATCAAGAAGACACTGGGGGAAAGCGGCTGTGGCTCAATCAGTAGGGCTCCCGTTTACCATATGGGAGGCCCCGGGTTCAGTTCCCGGGGCCTCCTGGTGAAGGCAAGCCCGCCCGCACGGCGTGGCTAGCTGACCCAGCGAGCACAAGCAGCAAGGGGGGGATAAATGAATAAATAAATAAAATCTTTTAAAAAAAGAAAGAAAGAAAGAAAAGAAGACACTAGGTGAGCACAGGGAATTTTAAACTTCAATAGAAAAATAACAGAGATTATGGGAATGAAAAACACAATAGGTGAGATTTAAAACACGTTAGAGGCATACAACAGCAGATTTGAAATCATAGAAGAAAGAATCAGGGATGTAGAAGACAGAATGGCTGAACTTGAAGAGAGAGAAAAACAGAGAAAAGAATGGAAAAAAATGAGCAAAGTCTCAGGGAGTTGAATGATGGCATGAAACACAACAACATATGTGTCATGGGAGTTCAAGAAGAAGAAGAGAAGGGAAGGGGGATAGAAAGAATGTTTGAAGAAATAATGACTGAAAATTTCCCAACTCTCATGAAAGACATGAATTTACATGTCCAAGAAGCGCAGCATACTCCAATCAGAATAAATCTGAATAGATCTACTTCAAGACACATACTACTCAGAAAGTTAAATGCCAAAGACAAAGAGAAAATTCTGAAAGCAGCAAGAGAGAAGCAAAATATCATATAAAAGGAATGTCCAGTAAGACAGTGCGGATTTCTCATCAGAAATCATGAAGGTTAGAAGACAGTGGTGTGGTATAATTAAGATGCTGAAAGAGAAAAATTACCCACTGAGAATTCCTTATCTGGCAAAATTGCCACTCACATATGAAGGTGAGTTTAAAACAATCACAAATAAACATAAACTAAAAGAATTCATAAACAAGAATCCAGCACTGCAGGAAGCATCCAAAGGAGTTCTGCAGCCCAAAAGGAAAAGAGAAGAAAGAGGTTTGGAGAAAAGTATAGAAAAGAAAGCTAACAGAGAGGATAACCAAAAGGGTAAATCAGACAAAAGTAAGATATGACATATGAAAGCCAAAGAATAAAATGGTGGAAATAAACAATGCATTTACAGTAATAACATTGAATGTGAATGGATTAAACTCCCCAATCAAAATATATAGGTTGACAGAATGGATTGAAAGAAAAAAAAACATGAGCCATCCATATACTGCATGCAAGAGACTCATCTTAAACCCAGGAATACAATAGACTAAAAGTGAAAGGTTGGAAAAAGATACTTCATGCAAACAGTAACCAAAAAAAGAGCAAGGGTAGCTATACAAATATCAGACAAAATACAATGTAAATGCAAAAAAAAATTTTATAAGAGACATTGAAGGCCATTATATACTAATAAAAAGGGACAAACCTCCAGAAAGAAATAACCGTCATAAATACTTGTGCAACTAGATATTTAGGTGCCCCAAAATTCATGAGACAAACTCTGGCAAAACTGAAAGAAGAAATAGACATCTCTACAATAATAGTTGGAGACTTCAACATGTCACTCACATCAATACATAGAACAACTAAACAAAAGATCAGCAAGGATGTAATATAATAAATGAGCTGGAACTAACAGATATATACAGAATATTGCACTCCAAATAAGCACATTATGTATTTTTCTCAAGTGCTCATGGATCCTTCTCCAGGATAGACCACATGTTGGGTCACAAAGTAGGTCTCATTAACATAAAAAGATTGAAATTATACAAAGCACCTTCTCAGATAATAATGGAATGAAGCTGGAAATCAATAATGAATGGGAAAGGGGAAAATTTGCAAATGTGTAGAGTCTAAACAACACCCTCCTAAACAATCAATGGGTCAAAGAAGAAATTGTAAGAGAAATTACTTGTATTAAATATCTTGAAGCAATTGAAAACAAGAACACAAGTTATGAAACTATATGAAATACAATGAAGGCAGTGCTGAGAGAAAAATTTATAGCTCTAAATACCTGTATTAAAAAAGAAGAGTTAAAATCAAAGACCTAATTGATCACCTGGAGGAACTAGAAAAAGAATAGAAAACAAATCCCAGAGCAAACAGAGAGAAAGAAATAGCAAGGATTAGAGCAGAAATAAATGAAACTTAGAACAACATCATCATCAACAGCAAAACAAAACAGAAAATCAACAAAATCAAAAGCTGGTTCTTTGAGAAGATCAACAAAATTGACAAACTTTTATCTAGAATAACAAAAGAAAAAAAGAGAGAAGATGCAATAAATAAAATCAGACTAACCCCACAGAAATAAAAAGGATCATAAAAGGATATTATGAGAAACTGTATGCCAACAAATCAGACAACCTAGATGGAATGGACAAATTCCTAGAAATGCAAAAGCAACACACATTGACTCTACAAGAAATACAAAATCTCAAAAGCCAATCATATTTAAAGAGATTGAATCAGTCATCAAAAATCTCCCAACAAAGAAAATTCCAGGACCAGATGGTTTTACAGGTGAATTCTACTAAGCATTTTGAGAAGAATTAACACCAATCCTGAATGAACTCTTCCAAAATATTGAAAGGGAGGGAAAATTATCCAACACATTTTATGAAGCCAATATCACCTTAATACCAAACAAAACAAAACACTACAAGAAAAGAAAATTACATACCAATCTCTTTAATGAATATAGATGCAAAAATTCTCAATATAGATGCAAAATTTCTCAACAAAATACTTGCAAATATAATCCAACAACATATTAAAAGAATTATGTACCAAGATATTAAAAGAATTATATACCAAGATAAAGTGGGTTTTATTTCTGGTATGCAAGGGCGGTTCAAAACAAGAAAATCAATTAACATAATATACCACATTAAGAAATTGAAGGGGAAAAATGATCATCTCATCGATGTAGAAAATGCATTTGACAAAATCCAGCATCCTTTCTTGATAAAAACACTTTGAAAGTAGGCATAGTAGGAAAGTTCCTCAACATGATAAAGGGCATATATGAAAAACCCACAGCTAACATGGTACTCAAAGGGGAAAAGTTAAAAGCTTTCCAAGATTGGAAACAAGACAAGGATGTGCACTGTCACCACTGCTATTCAATACTGTACTAGATGTTCTAGCTAGAGTAATTAGACAAGAAAAAGAAATAAAAGGCATCCAAATTGGAAAAGAAGAAGTAAAACTCTGACTATTCACAGATGACATGATCCTCTATTAAGAAAATTCCAAAGTATCTATGACAGAGCTACTAGAGCTAATATATAAGTTCAGCAAAGTGTAGCATACAAGATCAAAATACAAAAGTCAGTAGTGTTTCTATACACTAGTAATGAACAATCTGAGGAGGAAATCAAGAAGAAAAATGCTTTTACAATAGCAACAAAAAGACTCAAATATCTAGGAGTTAATTTAACCAGAGATATAAAAGACCTGTACTCAGAAAACTACAAAACACTGCTAAAAGAAATCAAAGAAGCGCTAAACAAATGGAAAGACATTCTGTGTTCATGGATTGGAAGACTAAATATTGTGAAGATGTCAATCCTACCCAAACTAATTTATAGATTCAACACAATCCCAATCAAAATTTCCGACAGCCTGCTTTAGAGAAATAGAAAAGTCAATTACCAAATTTATTTGGAAGGGAAAGAAGACCCGAATAGCCAAAAACATCCTAAAAAAGGAGAGAGAAGTAGGAGGATGCACACTCCCTGACCTTGAAACATATTACAAAGATGCACTGGTCAAAACAGAACGGTATTGGCATAAAGATAGACACATAAATTATCAATGGAATAGAATTGAGAGTTCAGAAATAGACCCCTATGTCTACTGTCAAATGGTTTTTGGCAAACCTACCAAGTCCACTTTATTGGGACAAAATAGTCTCTTTAACAAATGGTTCTGGGTGAACTGGATATCCATAAACAAAAGAATGAAAGAAGACCCATATCTCATTCCCTATACAAGAATCAACTCAAAATGGATCAGACCTAAATATAAAAGTCAGGACCACAAACTTCCTAGAAGATAATATAGGAAAATGCCTTCAAGGTCTTTTGGTAAGGGGAGTCTCTTAAACTTTACACCCAAAGCATGACAATGAAAGGAAAAATAGATAAATGGGACCTCCTTAACATTAAACACTTTTGCACCTCAAAGGCTTTGTGTAGAAGGTGAAATGGCAGCTGACTCAATGGGAGAAAATATTTAGAAATCACATATCCAATAAGCCATTAATATCCATGATATGTAAGGAGATTCTACAACTCAACAATTTAAAAAACCAAACAATCCAACTTAAAAATGGGCAAAAGACTTGAATAGCATTTATCCAAAGAAGAAATATAAATGGCAAAAAAACACATTAAAAAATGTTCAACATCACTAGCAATTAGGGAAATGTAAATCAAAGCTACAATAAGCTATTATTTCACTCCTATTAGAATGGCCACTTTGAAAAAGACAGAAAACTACAAGTATTGGAGAGTATGTTGAGGGATAGGAATGCTTATTCACTGTTGGGTGGGAATGTAGAATGTTACAGCCACTGTGGAAGTCTATTTGGGAGTTCCTAAGGAAGTTAGATATAGATCTGCCATGAGACCTGGCAATACCTCTACTAGGTATATATCCAGAAGAACTAAGAGCAGTGACATGAACAGATATCTGCACACTAATGTTTGTACTAGCATTATTCATAATTTCCAAAAGGTAGAGACAGCCCAGGGGTCCATCAGCTGATGAATGGATAAACAAATTGTGGTATATATGTACAATAGAATGTTATTCAGCTGTAAGAAGAAATGAAGTTGTGAAACTTATGACATCATGGGTGAACCTGGAAGAGATTTAGTTGAGTGAAACAAGCCAGACACAAAAGGACAAATAGTATACGATTTTGCTATTATGAATTAAATATAATGAGTAAACTCATGGAGTTAATAAATAGAATACAGGTCACCAGAAAATAGAATGAGGTTAAAGAATGGAAAACTGAGGCTTAATCTGGGCAGAATTGGTAAAAATGCTGTTCATAAATTTTTGGAAATGAATAGAAATAGTGAAAACACATTATAGTGTTTATAATTAGCAGCACTAATACATGGTTATGATAATGGTTGAAAGGGAAAATCTAAGGTCCTGTATTATCACTAGAAGGAAAGCTAAAAAATGAAACACAGGACCATACAGCATAGTGAAACTTCTTGTGAAAAATAAGTATGGTTAATAGTGCATATACAAGATTTTTTTTTCTCTGAAACAGAACAAATATACATAAATGTTACAAAATATAAATACAAATAAATTAGAGAGATGGAAATATGTTAGCAATTATGTATGGCAGGGGAAGGATAGAGGTTGAGAGGTACCTACAAAGGGGTAGATTTTTGTTGTTCGTTTTTTTGGTTTTCATTATTAATATTTTTGGAGTAATGAAATGCTCTTATATTGATTGAAGTGATGAATGTACAGCTCTGTAATTATACCAAATGCCATTGATTGTACCCTTTGGATGGATTGTATGGTTTATGAATATGTTTCAGTAAAATTGATTTTAAAAACAACAACAAAAAGTAATGTGTAGATGATCTCACATTTATCTGGTCTTGTCTCCCCATTACTCACCACGAACAGTAGCCAACAGAGAAGCGACCAAGGTCATCTGGAACAGAGTTGAATCACAGACTTTCCACAGTCTAGAGAAGGGCCAGGCTGCCATTTTCCCCTTTCTATGATGGTTCCCATTTGGAGGTCTTGGTGACTGCATGTCCTGATGCTTCTTCAACATTTTTCTGCTGAGAGAACTCAATTTAATAAAAAGTCCTTGAGTTCCCACTTGTCATAAAACACTAGGATAAATACTATAGGATCATGTCTTCAAGGATATTACAGGCTAGAGCGGAAGAAAAGACACAAGCACAAATGTTACAACACAAGACGGTGAGCGTTGGTCGCTGCAGAAGCACTCTGCTCAGAAGAGAGGTTAATTCCAAGTGGAAATATGGGAATGGGCTCTACAGAGGAGACAACATCCGAGTTAGCTATTGCTGTAAAAGTCAGAGAACAGATGCAGGCATGCTGGGGAAACAGTAGGTAATACCTCAATACTCTATTAGTAAGTAACATGTCAGAGATGGGGAGCTGGCTGTTAAGGAGGCGGCAGCTTACAATTATGTCTGAATGGGCTATAAGGGCCAAGCTTAGGAATGTATAGACTTCACTCTGTTTTTTCCTTTTGTTTCTGGTTTTAGTTTCTTTTAAGCTAAGGAGTGACACACTTACTGTGCTTTAGGAAGATCAGTGTGGTGGTTGTGTTCAAGAGAGGTTGAAGGAGACCGGGAGGGTGAGTAAGAAGAATGCTGCAATTGGTCAGGTGAGCCACAGAGATGATCCAAACAAGGAATTGGCAGAGGGATTATAGAAAAGGGAACAATTGGGGGGGTGGGGGAAGGCAAGTAAATGATGAGATAGAGGAGTTAGATCAATACACATAGTATGGGGTTCCTCATGTTGACTGTGAACAAAACACAATGAACCATTGAGTAATTTGCAGTTTAAAAAAAAAACAATTTTACCTATATATATTATAAAATTAAATTAAGAGGACTTCCGGGAAGATGGCAGACTAGTAAGACACGGGACTCTCTTCTCCAGAAAAATAGCTAGAAGACAGGCTGAAACAGCCCCGAAAAAAGATCTTCTAGGGTTTAAGACAGCAGGTGAAGGCTGCACACCATCCAGAGGAAAGAGGGACAAAAGAAGGAAATCGTGATGACAGAATTGTGAGTTGGAACCAGCAGCAGCTGCTGCTGCCAGCACCCTCCCTGACACTAAAGACTCTTTAGAATTCTCAGGCCTCTGGGCCTGAGACTACAAAGGGGGCTCCAGGGATCTACCACCCCAGGAAAGGGGAGAGAGAGGGACACAGCCTAAGGCTGACTCAGGTTCTGATCCACAAATTTGGGCTGCGGTGCCACACGGGCCCTTCCAGGCCAGGTGGGACCACACAGTGGTTTGCTCTGGGAGCCGGCGAAGGACTGGAGAAATCCAACTCTCCCAATCTCCCTTCTTCTAGCCTGGACTAATTGTTGAGGACTCCACAGGAGAGGGGAGACAGTCTGGGCTGACTCGGATTTTGACCCACAGGTTTGGTCTGCCTTGTACCAAGAGCCCTTCCAGGGCAGGCGGGGCTGTGCCTTTGTTTCCCTTGGAGACTGCAAGGGACTAAAGATATACAAATCTCCCAATCTCCTCCCCTACTAACAGGGACTGATTGTTGAGGACTCAGAGGGGAGTGGAAATATTTCCTAGCTGGGAAAAGGGAGGGGGCTGCCAGAGAAGACTGGAGAACTGTCTCAGAGAGTTTGAATTACAAGGCTCTTAGCCTTCACACAGGAAGCTCTATCATATTGATCTGGTCTGTGTTGCAACAAATACACTCCGACCAGGCATTGAATTGAGAGCTGCCAAGGAGTGCCATCTCCTGCCAGACCAAGGAAGTGCACATAAGAAAATTAAAAATAAGTAGGAGAGGTGTTTCCTGTCCTCTATAACCTCCCTGCCTAATGCCCTAGGAAGTGACTCTACAACCAATTGCTGGGTCCAGTGCCCAGTTTTGAGCAACCAGCGGCACAATCCTAACAATCCAGGTTGAGCCAAAAAAAAAAAAAAAAAAAAAAAAAAGAGCTGTGGTAACTCACAGCCTCCTGCCACTAAATCCCTATAAAAAAGAAAGAGATTGAGCATCCTAGTAAAATACATCCTAACCAGATGACTAAACACCAGCAAAAAATTACGAGCCATACTAAGAAAATAGAAGACATGGTCCAAGAAAAGGAATACATCAAAATCCCAGAAGAGATGCAGAATTTGAGAGAACTAATCAGCGAGATGAGCACAAATTTCCAAAATCAAATTAATGAGTTGAAAGACAATATAATTAAAGAGATAAATGACATCAAGAAGACATTGAGTGAATGCAAAGAAGAATTTGAAATCTTGAACAGAAAAGTAACAGAGCTCATGGGAATAAAAGACACACTGGTGAGATCAAAAACCCATCTAGGGCATACAACAGCAGACTCAAAATGATAGAAGAAAGAATAAGTGATACTGAAGACAGAGCTGCTAAAATTAAAGAGAAAAAAAGAAGAGAGAGAAAAGAATGGGAAAAATTGAGCAGGGCCTCAGAGAGTTGAATGACAACACAAAATGCAACAACATATGTGTCATGGGAGTTCCAGAAGAAGAAGAGAAGGGAAAAGGGGCAAAAAGAGTATTTGAGGAAATAATAGCTGAAAATTTCCCAACTCTCACAAAAGAAATGAACTTACGTGTCCAAGAAGCACACTGTACCCCAATCAGAATAAACCCAAATAGACCTACACCAAGACACATACTACTTAGAATGTCAAATGTCAAAGATAAAGATAAAATTCTTAGAGCAGCAAGAGAGAAGCAAACGATCATGTACAAGGGATGTCCAGTAAGACTTAATGTAGATTTCTCTTCAGAAACCATGGAGATGAGAAAACAGTGGTATGATACAATTAGGAAACTGAAAGAGAAAAACTGCCAGCTTAGACTTCTTTATCCAGCAAAACTGTCGTTCAGATATGAAGGTGAGTATAAAATATTCACAAACAAACAGAAACTAAGAGAGTTTGCAAAAAAGAATCTACCTTTGCAGGAAATATTAAAGGAAGCCTTAGAACCTGAAAGAAAAAGACAGGAGAGAGAGGCCTGGAGGAGAGTATAGAAGAAAGAATAGCAGAAAGGATAACCAAAAGAGTAAAAAGAGAGACAAAAACAAAATGACATATGAAAACCAAAGAGTAAAATGGAGGAAGTAAATAGTGCATTTTCAGTAATATCATTGAATGTGAATGGATTAAACACCTCAATCAAAAGATACAGGCTGACAGATGGATAAAAAAACAGGAGCCATCCATATGCTGCTTACAAGAAACTCACCTTAGACCCAGGGATATAAACCAGTGGAAAGTGAAAGGTTCTAAAAAGATACTCCATGGGAATAGTAACTAGAAAAGAGCAGGGGTAGCTATACTAATATCAGACAAAACAGACTTTACATGCAAAACATTATGAGATACAGAAGGCCATTATATATTAATAAAAGGGACGATCCACCAGGAAAATATAACAGTCATAAATATCTATGCACCTAAACAGGGTGCCCCAAAATA
The DNA here is from genome assembly GCA_026826555.1 of Tolypeutes matacus. NCBI lineage: Eukaryota > Metazoa > Chordata > Mammalia > Cingulata > Chlamyphoridae > Tolypeutes > Tolypeutes matacus. The sequence goes on from JAKSZT010054304.1 coordinate 49,167,974, forward strand.
TATGAGACAAACTGTCAAAACTGAAGGGAGAAATAGACATTTCTACAATAATCATTGGAGACTTCAACACCCCACTCACATCATTAGATAGAACAACTAGACAGAAGATCAACAAGGAAACACAGAACTTGAACAATATGATAAACAAGTTAGACCTAACAGACATATACAGAACACTACATCCAAACTCAGTGGGTTATACATTCTTCTCAAGTGCCCATGGATCTTTCTCCAGGATAGACCACATGTTAGGTCACAATGAAGCTCTCAATAAATATAAAAAGATTGAAATTATACAAAGCACCTTCTCAGATCATAACGGATGAAACTAGAAATCAATAATAGACAGGAAAAAAGTAAATTTGCAAATGTGTGGAGACTGAACAACACACTCCTAAGTAATCGGTGGGTCAAAGAAGAAATTGCAAGTGAAACCAGTAAATATATTGAGACAAATGCAAATGAGAACACAACAGATCAAAACTTATGGAATACAGCAAAGGCAGTCTTGAGAGGTAAATCTATAGCCCTAAGTGCTTAAATTAAAAAACAAGAAAGAGCTAAACTCAAAGATTTAACTGAACACCTAGAGAAACTAGAAAAAGAACAGCAAACCAATCCCAAAGCAAAAAGAAGGAAAGAAATAATAAAGATTAGAGCAGAAATAAATGAAAATGAAAACAGAAAAACAATAGAGAAAATCAACAAAACCAAAAGCTGGTTCTTTGAGAAGATCAATAAAATTGACAAACCCCTAGCAAGACTAACAAAAGAAAAAAGAGAGAAGATGCAAATAAATACAATCAGAAATGAAAGGGGGGAAGTTACAAATGACCACAGAGAAATAAAAAGAATCATTAGAGGATATTATGAGAAACCATATGCCAACAAACTAGACAACCTAGATGAAATGGACAAATTTCTGGAAACACACAACCAACCTACACTGACGCTACAAGAGATACAAGAACTTAACAAACCAATAATATTTAAGGAGATTGAATCCATCATCAAAAATCTCCCAGGAAGGAAAAGTCCAGGACCAGATGCTTCACAGGTGAATTCTACCAAGCATTTCGAAAAGAACTAACACCAACCCTGTTTAAACTCTGCCAAAAAATTGAAGCAGAGGGAAAATTAGCCAACACATTTTATGAAGCCAACATCACCCTAATACCAAAGCCAGATAAAGATTCCACAAGAAAAGAAAATTACAGACCAATCTCTCTAATGAACATAGATGCAAAAATTCTCAACAAAATACTTGCAAATCAAATCCAACAACATATCAAAAGACTTATACATCACAACCAAGTGGAATTTATTCCGGGTATGCAAGGCTGGTTCAACATAAGAAAATCAATCAATGTAATACACCACATAAACAAATTGAGGGGAAAAAAAACACATGATCATCTCAATAGATGCAGAAAAGGCATTCGACAAAATCCAGCATCCTTTTTTGATAAAAACTCTTCAAAAGATAGGAATAAAAGGAAAATTCCTCAGTATGATAAAGGCATATATGAAAAACCCACAGCCAACATCATACTCAATGGGGAAAGATTGAAAGCTTTCCCTCTAAGATTGGGAACAAGACAAGGATGCCCACTGTCACCATTGTTATTCAACATTGTATTAGAAGTTCTAGCTAGGGCAATTAGACAAGAAAAAAAAAAAAAAAAAAATCAAAGGCATCCAAATAGGAAAAGAAGTAGTAAAACTCTCACTGTTTGTGGATGACATGATCCTGTACTTAGAAAATCCTGAAGTATCCACAGCAAAGCTACTTGAACTAATAAATGAGTTCAGCAAAGTGGCAGGATACAAGATCAACATGCCAAAATCAGTAATGTTTTTGTATACTAGTACTGAACAACCTGGGGAAGAAATCAGGGGAAAAATTCCATTTTCAATAGCAACAAAAAGACTCAAATACCTAGGAGTTAATTTAACCAAAGAAGTACGGGATTTATATGCAGAAAACTACAAAACAAGGCTAAAAGAAATTTTAAAAGACCTAAACAAATGGAAAGACATTCCGTGTCCATGTATGGGAAGAATAAATATCGTGAAGATGTCAATCTTGCCCAAACTGATTTATAGATTCAATGCAATACCAACCAAAATTCCAACAGCTTACTTTACAGAATTAGAAAAGGCAATTACCAGATTCATCTGGGAGGGTAAGTGCACCCGAATAACCAAAAGCATTCTAAAAAAGAAGAGCAATGTGGGAGGAATTTCACTGCCTGACCTTGAAACATATTACAAAGCTATAGTGGTCAATACAGCATGGTACTGGCATAAAGATAGACACATAGATCAGTGGAATAGAATTCGGAACCCAGAAATAAACCCTCACCTATACAGTCAACTGGTTTTTGACAAACCTACGAAGCCCACGCTAACGGGAAAAAACAGTCTCTTCAACAAATGGTGTTGGGAGAACTGGATATCTATAACCAAAAGAATGAAAGAGGGCCCCTATCTCACCAGAATCAACTCAAAATGGATCAAGTTCTAAATATAAAAGCCAGGACCATAAAACTACTAGAAAAAAATGTAGGGAAACATCTTCAAGACCTTGTAGTAGGTGGTAGTTTCTTGGACCTTACACCCAAAGCATGTGCAACAAAAGAAAAAATAGATAAATGGGACCTCCTCAAAATTAAACACTTTTGCACCTCACAGGACTTTGTCAAAAGGGTGAAAAAGCAGCCAACTCAATGGAAAAAAGTATTTGGAAATCACATATCTGATAAGGGTTTAATATCTAGGATATATAAAGAGATGTTACAACTCAACAATAAAAAGACAAACGACCCAATTAAAAGATGGGCAAAAGACTTGAATAGACATTTCTCCAAAAAGGAAATACAAATGGCAAAAAAACACATGAAGAAATGCTCAACATCACTCATGATTAGGGAAATGCAAATCAAAACTACAATGAGATATCATTTCACACCTATATGAATGGCCACTATTAAAAAGACAGAGAACTACAAGTGTTGGAGAGGATGTGGAGAGATAGAAACACTTCTTCACTGTTGGTGGGAATGCAGGATGGTACAGCCACCATGGAGGACTGTTTGGCAGTTCCTAAAGAAGTTGAATATAGACTTGCCACGTGACCCGGCAATACCACTGCTGGGTATATACCCTGAAGAACTGAGAGCAGTGACACGAACAGACATCTGCACACCGATGTTCATAGCAACATTATTCACCATTGACAAAAGTTGGAAACAACCCAGGTGACCATCAACAGATGAATGGATACACAAACTGTGGTCTATTCACACGATGGAATATTATGCAGCTGTAAGAAGAAATGAAGTCGGAAAGCAAATGACAACCTGGGTGAACCTGGAGGACATTATATTGAGCGAAGCAAGCCAGACACAAAAGGATAAATACTGTATGAATGCGTTACTATGAACCAAATATATTCTGTAACATATTGTTTGATTCAAGAAAAATTTTATATGTATCCAGTACATTTAATTGAGAAATGTATATATTTATTCATCTGTGTTTCCATTTTAGTTTTTAATTTTTTTATATTTTCAATTACTAAATGTACAAAATAAAGTAAAAAAACTTTAAATTAAAAGAAAAATTGATAAATGAGCATTATTTTTTAATCAGATGATTTAAAGACTATTTACAAGCAAAATCACTAAGGTCATTTTTACTCTTCACGTCCACGCCTCACGCCCATTGTAGAAAATAATATATTCTAAGGTTCTGTTAGAAATAGTCCTTGTCCTCAAAGGAATCTATGAAGCTAACTCACAATGAAATATTGAATTTCAACTTTTATTCTGATACTTCTGTTAGATCCAGATGGCCCTATACCACTCACCTGTCCATAATTCATACCAAGTCTTTGTCCATTTATGTTAAGGCATTCTTCTCTATTAATTCCCCCAAAGCTATTTCTGTCCCACATTATAGGGGGAAGAGTTTATAGTGGCCCTTCCCATCATTGAGTAAAGGCTCAAATAAGCTTCTTATCCTTCTAAAACCCAGTTCTGAAGAAGCCACTCCTCCACCTGTTGTCAGTGCTGGGGCATCCCCACCCCACACACATCCAGTCTCCTGAGCTCCGTACATGGCCTCGGGACAGCGCTGCCAAAAAATAAATTGCCTAGTGAATAATTTACCAGATATATTAGTTTACTAACTATGTTTACGGAATTTCTACTACATGAATTGAGGTCGTCTGAAAGGGTTGGGAGGAGCCAGGCTCAGCATTCTGGGCCTTCACACTCCACCTTTCTCCTCTCATTCCTCCTCTCTCTCTCTAATATGTCCTTCCTTACCTCTAGCCTCTCCTCTTTCTGCCCTCACAACCTAATAAAGCTGGAGAGAGTGGGGTTAAGGTGAATTGTACATAATGAAAACTAGCCCTCTAAACCAACTGTGAAATTTACAAAACGTGATCAATTTCTCCCACTCACTAAAAGCTATTAGGACTATAAAAATAGAGGGATAAGGTTTTGTTGGGTGGATAGTTTCACTGGTGCAATCTTTGCCTCCCTTGCTTGTTACTTGTTTCCCCTTCCTTCCTGTGGGAATGATGTAATGAATGCCTAACCCATCATCAGTCTTCTAGGAACCAAGAGCAGGGGCAGGGAGCGTGACCAGTACACAAGATTGATAATGCTGGTCAAAACTCGGTTTTGTGAACGCTGAGGGAAGGGTCCTTGTGCACAGACCTTGAGAAAGGACTTCAGAAAGAATAAATATACCTTCCTCCAGATAGCTCTCAAGCCTTAGCTACACTTAGGCTCTGGCTATGAGCCTTCCTTGTTCTTTGCATATATATACCTCTGTTAAACCTCCCCTGTTAGCAGAGATCTGCCTGAGTCCAGCTGTCCCCTTGAACCATATCTCCTTTAGCAACCTCCCGCAGTAAAGGATTTTATGAATCGCCCGTGTCTCCTGGAAGCATACTTCGAGCTGCAGCGGTGCCAGCACCCTCGCACTAAAAGCCCCGGCCTTGTGGCTACATGGCAACAAGTTTCCTTAATTTTTGATGTCAGTGAAGTTGGCATGTTTAGGAAATTGGTCAATTCAGTCAAATTGAAGAAAGAAAATTTAAAATATCAGTATGTTGGCAAAAGAGAATTTCACTATAAAAAACTAAGGAGATAATAGTATAAAGTGAAAACGCTTTTTTGCAACTGTTATATTCATAAGAAAAATATAGACATTGAAAATACTTATGAATATATTCATAAAATACAGCCATAAGAAGATTAATCCTTAGCTTTAAGAAACTGGCCAAAGATATTTAAAACATTGCTAAAAAGAACACATGTTCTTTTAGCTATATTCAGAAAGAGTACATTTATCATCACTGAATATACTCAAGATGACTATTTTTTAAACAATGTTAGATAAATTGGTAATTGGATAAATTCATCCAATTGATTTCAGTGAATGGATCCTTTGGGAACTGACATTCACTCAACTCGCTTTTGGTGAATCACTTTTAGGTAGTGTTGTCTGCACTCCCGTGCACTGACTGCCCCGAACAAGAGGGGTCCCTGAAAGCTACAAATTTTGCAAACCTAAATTTCCAAGAAGGGCAGGAGCAAATATAGCTCAGTGGTTGAGCACCTGCGTCCCAAGTATGAGGTCCTGGGTTCAAGAAGTGGCTTAGCAGGGTACTTCCTTACCCATCTGCCCTTTCTCCCTTTCTTCTTTAATTCCTACTCAATCTACCAGTCCCTTCTCCAATGTCCCCTCACATCCCCCAGGCAAGCCTCCATTTTCCCATTACAGTTTAGTACTTACGTGTGATACATTTAGCATTTCCTACTTGGTGGACGATTGACCTCACCCCTGCCCTCCTCCTCAGGTGCACCCTCCACCCCATAACTCCCTGCCCACCCCCACCCCACCCGGGAAACATCTGGTTTTGAGAAAAGAGCACATACCAACATGCTTTCCCCCTACTTCAAACAAGTCCCTGGCACGTAGTAACCCCCATCCTTCAGCATATAATCGGTAGGGCAGTTGTCACAGATGCAGACAGACTTGAGTGAACTTTTGCCAGTCTTGCTGTCAGTTGTGAGGTATGCAGCTCTCCATCAGAAAGTTCCCCTAATAAACGCTTCTGGACCTATTCCCCTGGCATTTACCACCCCTTTCTTACTGGCCCTGTTGTAGGGCAGTTTGGAGCAGTCCCAACTTGGTCTTCCTCTATTTCTTCCTTTGGGGCAAGTCTTGCTGCTGGACGTAACAATTTATAACTCCAGTTCTAACTTGCTTTATAACTAACATCTGAAGTCTGTCTTTACCATGAGACCATAAGCTCCTTGAAGCCAGAGGGTGGTGTTTTTGTTTGTTTTTTATATTTATTTATTTATTTATTTTAGGAGATACTGGGGATTGAATCTGGGACCTCATACATGCAAAGCAAGCACTCAACCACTGAGCTACACCTGCTCCTCCAGAGGGTGGTTTTTATTTATCTCTGCCCCCCATGGCACCAAGCACTATGTCTCAGTCAAGTGTTCAATAAATAAATTTAAATTCAAAATTCAAAAGTACCTAGTGATAAAATATATTTTAAAGAAAAATAATGCTGTCCCATTTTTACCCTTATATTGTTTTGTCAAGGTCAGTTTTTAACTGATTTTAAAGCAAGGCACATGTAATGAACCCTGAACCCAGAGATTTTATTCCAGGCTCTTCCCCATCCTAATGTGAAGTCATCATATCATCAACCAGTCAACAGAAGACAGTAAAAGAGGGAAGGAATAAACAAAAACTAGTTCTCCTCCCTCCAGAGGCTGTGACAATAGATGTAGACCTTACACAGCAGTGAGGAATTTATCCCATTCTCTTTACCACTGCCGCCCACTGAGGCCACAGCTGGGCACTGAGGACGACAGGGGTGCCCAGGACTCTGGGCATGGGCTGTGGACTCAGACCATGTGGATTTGAATCCTGGTTCCACCACATGGGAACTATGTGCCCATGGGCAAGCCACTCAGCCCCGCTCAGTTTCAATTTCCTCTTTTATAAAATAAGAATAATAATTGTGCATGACTCTCAGAATTGCTTGGCTTGGTACATGGATGGCACAGAGTAAACTTTCAAAAAATGTTAGAAAACAGAGGAATAGACTCGGAGTTGGAATGTGAGTCCTACCAGCATCAGAGCTCCTAGAAGTCAAAACACCATTGTCATCATTTAACATTAAAATAATGGAGGGGAACAGATGTAGCTCCGTGGTTGAGTGCCTGCCTCCCATGTACAAGTTCCTAGGTTCAATCCCCGGTACATCCTAAAAATAATAATAACAACAACAATAATAATGGAGTGCTGCATCTCAGCACAGAGGAAGGTCCATTAGACTTGGGGTCACTGGTTCTGGTCTTCACCAGGGCCCTTGAGATACAGTGCAGACCTGGAGCAGGGAGATGCTGGTGCCCACAGAGGTAGTCCTGGGCTTTCTTTTCACTCCCCCTAACTGTCTTCCTGGGAAGAATTCACCCATTTCCATGATTTTAATTGCCACACATGAACCACGATAGATCTCTAGGCCCTATTACTTCCTGTAGTTGTAAAAACTTACATACTCCATAAATTCAATGGTTAATAAAAATCTTACTCTGCCCTACTCCTTCCCACATGTAAGTTTCAAGTCATTCAGGCCTGCCTTTTTTATCTCTTGTTACTAACTAGTGGAATTAAAACTGTGGGCTTTCTGAAAGTCGGTGAAAAGAATCTCAGCAAATTAAGAAGGAGGAAATGTTATCTCTTCCCCTGCCACGGCAGAAAAGCAAATAATATCTGCATCATAAAACTGACCTTTGAATATTATTTCTGACAAAGAAGTTGTTCCTGGACTTTAGAAGTTTTTGCTCTGCCACTTGAAAGTAACCTTTAACCTTAGGAAAGTCTGTTATTCTGACTGACTATCTTATTGAATTATTTTCTCCCTGAAATAATATTTAAATTAACATCTCTGTTTTCTTTTTGTAAGTATGTATGATACTATTTCTGTGAAAACCCAACAATCCATTATTGATGCTTTCCTTTTCATCAGCAACCCTGAAAGTAAACTAAAATTTTAGCCCTACTGGATTTCTTATTTAAGCTAAAATATTTTTATTTATTTGTTAAAATAATAATACTGATTCAGGTGAGTATTTCCAAGAGCCACATTTGTATCTCCTAGGCTCATTGAATCTGACATATCTCAAACTAAATTCACTAATTTCTTCCGACACAACTTTTTTTTTAAATTTATTTTATATTTTAAAAGATGCTTAGATTACATAAATGTTACACAAAAATCACAGGGATTCCCATGTTCCCCACCTCCCACACCTCCCATAACCTCCCACATAAACATCTTTTGTTTGTGTGGCTCATCACCTGCAATGGATATACACATCCTGGGGCTTTGCACTAAGCGTGGACCATAGTTCACATTGTAGACCACACTCTCTCCCACACAGTGGTGCATGGTATATTTTGTTGTAATGTCACTCAGGATAATTCCCAAGTCCCGAAAAAGCCCCTGTATTACAACTGCTTTTTCCCAACACAACTTGACCTCTGTGCTTTCTGTCTTGGCTAATGGTATCAATCTCTACCCAATCTAGAAGCCTGAGTTACCCCCACTGCCTCTCTCTTGCCCCCTTTCCATATTCAGAGCCACCAAATCCTGCCACATTTGCCATAGCAACAACACTAGATTAGGCCACTGTCTCCTACACTCCACTTCCATAATCCAAGTGTAGGTTCTCATAATCCCCCTAACAGCCCACGCCCTCACCACTACAAAAACCTCCAAACATTTATAAGCCAAGATCCACTCTGATACCGCTATATCCCTGCAAAGCAGTTTATATAACTTGTTACTCTGCTTAAAAACTCCCATGGATCCCCAATTCTCATAGGTCTCCCAACTCTTCCCCTGCATTTTCTCATTTAAAATATTGTACTTCAACCTCATGAAGGTACTTACTTTTCCCAAAATGTACCCTGGATTAGTTTTAATACCCGCAAGTGTTTGCATTTAATGTCTTCTGTGCATGAATGCTCTCACCTCTGACCTCCCCTTGATTCACCATCCAGAACAAATGACAACTCCTTGGTGAAGAATTGCCAGACTCTGAGAAATGTCAGTGTCTTCTATGCTCCCCCAGTACTTTGTCAATACACTCGTAACACTACATTGTATCGTAATTACCTATTCACTTTTGCCTCCTAAAGTAGACAGTGGCTCCTTGATGATAAAGAAGGTGTTTTATGCAATTTCCTATCTTTAACCTGGTATTGTACCTGGCACTGTACCTGGCACATAATAATTTTTCAATAAATGTGAAATGAATGAATCTTGATTTTGTTTTTTCTTCAGAGTAAGGGCAATTATAACTGCCTCACTGAGGACCACATGAAATAATGTGTGTGAAGTGCCTTGTCAATTCTGAAGAGAGATAATATGGCAATTCGTCAAGTTCCCTCACTACCTCTCAGAATACCTGGGCCAGCTGTAGCATTTGCGGTCCATCATAAATTCTCTTGTGTCCACTCAGAAGAACCTGCCTAGAACTTAGCAGGACGTGGAGAATGGGGATGGAGACCAACACCTGCATTTGAGTCCCAGCAATATCACAGTCTGATTCTGTGATCTTGAAGAAGTTATGCCAGCTCCTTGGGTCTCAGTTTCCTCATCTCTAAAACGATGTTGTTAAACTAGATTGTCTTTCTATTATCTACAAACTCTGGAATCCTGTTAATTGCCCAGAGAAAAGTTGAGATTATGCTAGTAAATTCCCTCATAATTCAATGATGTTATCATCTTTTAAATTCCTAAAGAAATGAAACCAGTGCAAAAACACAGTGGGACTCTCATGAAAAACAGACAGCACTTGCCGATGCAGTACAATGTGAGAGACACTGGGAAAATACTCAGCCCTAATTTTTTTCCTTTTGTTAGGGATTACTTTTTATTTAGGTCAATGCATTTATTTTGTCTAAACTCCTCTTTTTAAAGCCAGCTACCTCAAAAAGGATAATATTTTTCTCTAATATCAAGTGTATCTCCTTCCTTGCAGTTCCTTCCTCTCTCATTCACATCAGTTGCAGACTCCAGAGGAACCTGCTTTCATTCTTTCCCCCTTTAATCCTAGAATTTCTTTGTCTCTCTATCAGGTCCTTTTGTTGTGTGTTCACATTACTTACAAATATATCTCTAAGATTAATACAAACCTTCTTTGATGCTTCTACCTCTTCTGGATAGTCTACTTTTCATTTTCATTTCACTACCCTATTTAGGGACAGAACTGGAGTCAGCAAAGGGGAGGAATGGCTGAAGAGTTGAAATGAGGACCAGAATAGTACTGTGCCCTGTCCAAGCAAGGGAAAAAAGGATTTCAAGAAGAAAGGGCAATCAACATTGCCAAATTCAGAAAAACGGAGGGAGGGAAAAGGGGAAGACAACTAAAACTTCTAGCTTCAGAGACTGAGTAGGGATTGTCCAATGTCATCCTTATTATCAAATCTAAAGGTCTTTGCTGTCAAAATTGGAGAAAATATGAAGGAGTTAATACAGTCTCCAAAGAAAAATGCAATAAGAAAAATAAAAAAACAGGTTTTCCGTTTCCCTGTTCTTCATTGAACCCCCTTGACAAGTCTGGCTTACCTCCTGCCTCAACTCCCTTATGTGGGGAAGTGGCAAAGAATCAGTACACTTATACAATCATCTTTCAGATTTATTTTGCTGCCATTTTTTTTTTGTATTATTCCCCCATTTATAATGAAAAATTAAAGTCAGATGAGGTTAAAAGTACTTTTCAAGTCTTAAACCCCACTTTTTCCCCCACTACATAATGCAGTGCTCCTGAAAGATTTTTTATTTTGACTTTCTACTACATAATGTGGTACTCCTGAAGAGATTTTTAAGTCCAGTTTTTTACTCTGTCTTATCCTGTGATTCCTGCACTCTTAAAGGAAGAAAACACCAGCCTTTCCCGCAAGGTACCCCGAGTGTTTAGTAATCCACTGACCTGCAGGTAGCTGAGAAAGAAGCAGAACTTTCTATCATGGTATCTTGGGTAGTTTCTCATGGAAGAAAACAGCCTTGATTTCTAATAGTCCCAGTCCCTCCCGGAGCAGTGTTTATCAGAATACCTGTAACTTGAATAGCAAAATGCCCATGAATCCCAGCTACGTGGTTGGCTGGTCAGGGACGCTGTATGGACATGGATTGGCAGAGCTACTCCATTGGCCCAGTGAATGATTAACCACAGAAATAAAGCAGCATGTTTACCTAATCTCCTCCTTCCGCTTCACTAGCGGTTGAACCCATTCTTGATAATGTGTTGCAATAGCTTTTTCTCCCCTGCCAACCATTTCCCCTAAGTGGAAAGATAACTAGAATTTGAGGCCAGGAGTCTTTTTTTCTTTTCATAAACACAACTGAGTTATACAAGATGTAATCCAGCTAGCATGGAAACCCTGGATACTGCAACGTTCACCTTAGCGCCACAAAAGTCATCTGCTTTCCGTGATGCAAGATCCAGCAGGCTTTCCTGGGTCTCAGGCACTGATGGTCTTGCTCCATGCTGGTCTCCATCTCACCCCCATGGAAGTACAAAAGGTGGGGAATTTAACAAACATTTGTTGAGGTCCTGCTATGTACTGTGTTGCCTGGAACATACTTGGTGCTCAATTAATGTTAACTGCTACCGCTACCACTGCTACTAAGTGCCAGGCATCAAATGACCCCCAGACGGTGGTCCGTTGAGGAGTACTGCTCAGAGGAATGCCAGGAAGGGCCAGCCATGTTTGTTAGGAAAGATCCCAAGCCCTGACATTTTCCAATTAAGCTGCTCTTCCTTAAGATTAAGGTTGTTTGCTTAGGCAAGCTATTAAAACTTCCTAAGCTCACTGTTTCTATAATAATCATTACAAATCCCATAAAGGTTTCAGAAAGGAAGGAGTTGAGTCACAGAAGATTGAATTTTCAAGGAAGTTTTGGCCAGTGATGCAGGGTTTGGGCTGGGTTCTGAAAGAAAAGCAGAAATCATTAGATGAATGGGAGAAAGATGTTCACAGGAAGGTCACAAAGGTGAGAAACTACTTTAGCTAGACTGGTTGTAGGAGACTATTCCAGATTGTGCAAAGTCTTGAGAGTTAAGTGGAAGGAAATATCACCTTTAAATCTGGGCCTTAAAAATATCATTTTCCAGTCTATTGCAGTCCTTTTCTTTGGCTTCCATGGTGACTGTTTCAAGATTTTTCTCTCCAGGTCCTCAAATTGTCCTACTAACTCTCAGCAGACGACCTCACCTCCTAATTTACTAAAAACCATTTTACATCAGCTTCTATCCACTTCAAATCATCTCTCATTAGACACTCGTGACTGAGAGAAAATGTTTTTCTTCTTTTCTTATCTCATTTTCAATGTCTCCCATCCTGAAATGTTCCCTCAATCCTGCCAAAACCTTGAGCTACATTTTTCTCCTTTAGTGAGACGTCAAACTTCTCATAAGAGTAGCCTATGCTTCCTGCCTACTGTTTCTTATTAATCACTGCCCCCCTTGTTGACGTCTAATCTCGTTTCTACCCACCCTTCTACTGACACACCTCTCTGAGGCATGAACTTATCTCCAAATCCAAAATTTCTTTAACTCATCTCTAATGATTTCTCTGCAGCCTTTGACACTGTCAATTATTTTCTTTCTGAAACTCTCTTCTCCTTTGGCTTCCACCCTAAACTTTCCTGATTCCCCTATCTTATTAATTGTTCTTTCTCAGTTGTTATCTCTTCTTCCTCTTTCTCATTTCTAAATATACATACATCCCAAGACCATTTTTTTCCTTTTTATTTTTTTTCTTCTAAACTTTAGTTATCTTACCTACTCTCATGGCTTTAACAATTCTCTATAAGAAGATTACTCCATAACTATCTTTTGCTCTGATTACTCTCCTACACTCAAGACTTGATTTTTTTTCCCACCCATTGGGCATCTCACAAGCACCTGACACTCATCCAAAAGAAATTTTTCATTTTCTGCCCAGAAGTTTCACCTTCTGACCCCAATATCAATTCAGATTCCCAGGAACAGAATTTCACCTTTGAACTCTTCCTCTCCTTCACCCTCTAATGTTCAATCAGTTGACAAGTTGTTTTGATTTTAGTTTTGCAATTCCTCTCATGTCTGTTGCTTCTTTTCCATTTCCACGTCATCGAATGAGTTCAGGTCATCATTGTCTCTTGTGTGGACACTGCCAGTAGCCCTTTCATTGGTTTCTATTTCTCAATTCTTCTCCCACTTCAACCTATACTATATATCATGTGAGCAAAGTCTTCCTCTACGTTTTGTCCTTATCACTTCATTTTTGACAGTCTTCCAGGTCTGCTCACTGCCTACAAAATGAAGTTAAAATTCTTTAACATGCCATTCAAAACCCTCCATGAACTGACTTTAACTTTTCTTTCCAACCTTCTCTCCGACCACTTCCCATGCTTCCTCCAGACTACATACTATTCCCTAAACATGCCTCTGTGCAGAGCTTTTTAATATATTATTAAAAATTCATTTTAAAACATTAAAGAACTTTAAAAGAATAAACAACTATAATTTCACCATTCTAAGACAACTGTTTTCATCTGTGCCTATGTTGCTCAGTCATTTTCTACAAGAAGAAAGGTTTTACATAAATGCAATTATAAGTACTTGCTACTCTGCTTTCTATTTTCACTTAAGGTCATACTTTAAGATTTTTTTCCCTTCTTCATAATTACCACTGTACAAGACTGCCTTATGTCTTATAGTCTATTTTAAATGTTTTTAAGTTTAGACATTTCAGCTGCTCACAGGATCATACTGGTTAATGTACAATATAGCCAATAATGTAATGAGTAGCTTCAAATTTAAAAAAATTTTGCTCCAGTTAGATTAATCCTAAGAACTGATTTTATCTGGTTAAAAAGCTCATGATTCTCCTACTCCACTTCTCAAACATTTTCTCACCTACAAGGTTTCATCCCTAATCTTTGTCAATAAATCCAACTTACTTTTGAAGCCCCAATTAACTGTGACCTCTTCCTTAAAAATTTTCATGCCTCCTCCTCCAACAGAAGTAATCCTTCTCTCAGCTGAACTTCCCTGCACACTGTTCTCTGAATTTGTTTGTTTCATTCTAACCCAAGTGAAACAATGTTACATGTATACTTGTCCTATGATTATTAATAGACTATGGGCTTTTCAGAGTACAGTCCATTTCTTATTCTCCTTTGCAACTTCATCTAGAGATTTTCTGTTCAAGCTGTATACGTACTTTTGCTCTATTCTATCCAGAATTCCTATGTGTTTCAAATGGGGTTCAGGGTGAGAGACAGGAGACGTTTGCTGTATCAGCTCAGTATGAATCCTTAGCTCATAGAAGGAGGAGAAGAAAATATATCACAATGTGTTGTGCCATCTCAAATCTACCATTGCAGGACTGGGTTTCATCTAAAAGGAAATAAGCAATTTTACTGTGGAAGATTTAGAAATCTGGTTTCAAAAACAGGATATGGGAGGGACCCAGGAGAGAGTTTGGATCCAAATTTTACTTTCGACTTGGTCTATTTAAGGATATAACTGATATGAGCTTACTTTCTCAAAAGGAGAGGCAAATTTATGCCTCATAAGTTTTGGTTACCTTTTGCCTCATAATTTGTGTCTCATATTAATTTGAGACACAGTTGAGCTCCAAGCTTCCTCATTCTCCTAACAAACGGGAAATAAAACCCTCCACTCCCATTAATGTGTTGCTGATTCTGGTCTTAAGCAGACAGCCATACTTGATCTTTCCACATTCTTTGTGCGACCACACACACACACACACACACACACACACACGGTGCATCATACAACTGCAATTGGTGGCTATGAAGCTACATTTCAGCACAATGAGAGACAAATCTGAAACCAATTTCAGAACCAAGGAGGAAACTTTACTCACAGGTATATTTCTATTACCACATCTGCTCAGCTAAAATGTTGGGCAATATTTTTGCCTTCAAGCCAGCTTTCTTTATCTCCAGAGAATATTTTATTTCTTCCAATGTTAATCCACTTTGCTTTAATATTTGCTCAAAGCTCTCCGTGGCTTTGCAAAGGTACTTACTCTTCTGAAAAGCAAGCTGAAGAAAGGAAAGTTTTTTAAAGTTACAATTTAAGAACTGAAACCCAGCTACATACTCTGAAGCCAGGGAGTAGCAATTTGGTCCCTGAATTTGGACCCACAACCAGGGTTGCTTAAATAAGGATTTGGGTCTTCAACATGATGCATCATTTAAATTTTCTGGCTTAAATATAACACTACCCCACCAAGAAATAGAAACCAAAAGAAAAGTCTCAATGAAAATTGATCGATTCAGCGTTGCTTGGAGTCTAGAAGAATTTTAGACCTTTTCACAACAGTACTTCCAAGTCTCAGGCACTGAGCTTATGTGAGTTAATGTAATAGTCTCTGAGCCCCATTCTGCAATTAGACCAAGGCCAACCCATTCCAAAGCATTATTGAACAGACATTTACTGAGCATGTGCCAGGAATGATGCTAGGCCCTGGAGATAGAGCTGTGAATAAGGCAGACACAAGCCCACAACTTCCAAGTCCTTCTCAAGCTCAATTTGTGGAGCTGGTTTAGGAGCTTCTCTGCTCCCCTCACAGACCGGAAGTGCACTGCTCCTTTCCTCACCAATGCACTGCTGTGCTGGGCACCCACTCAGTGGTACCTGAACAGAAATTAGAATGGCGACAACACTTAGCCTTCCAACCTGATGAACTGGGCAACTGAGGCTGGTTTTTGTTTAGTTGAACTTTACGCTGTGATAGAAATCACCTTCCTGCCTCTGAGCCTTAATATGTTTATTAAGTTATCTCAGTATTATGAAAGTTATAAAGTAAAGCCATTTGGGGGTGGGGAATGAGGGTACGCAAGTGATGAGGTGGCCCATAAAACATAAAGAAGGGAAGAATTCTGAATCTCTGTGTGTAAAGGTTTTCGGTGGGAAGGGTAAGGGAAGAAGCACTTGATCATTCAATAATCTAAGAAAGTATATGTCAGCTATGCTCTAAAAAGGAGTAGAAAGTCAAATGCATCCCTCAAATAAATTTTAGTGTACAAGCTTGAAAGGAAGCTGTAGCTTTGAATCAGAAACACATGAGAGCTGACGGCAAAGTCCACTGGAAATAGATAATGAGATTGGCATGCCAGTGAAGCCACATGCTGCTGAGTTGATAACACTGAGGCAAGGGAAAGAAAAGACTAGGTGATCCATAAACTGGGAGACCTGGACTGTGGTTCTTTAGAGAAATATACATTTTTAAATGCTTTATCTTGTCTAAAGTAAGGAAAAGTGATTCTTAAATTAGGATAAATAGGGGAATAGGTATGTGTCCAAGGACCAGGAAGAGCTAACAGTGGGCTAAAGCAGCCCAAACTCAGAATGAGCTCAGAACCCTGATCAGTAGGAAATCCGGGGCTAGGCTGAGAAAGACTAGGTGATTCACAAAAACAATGCTACTAGCCAATGAGAAAGATCTTGTATTTGAATGCCTGTGTGCGTTTACCCCTCTTCACAGTAATAAGAAATACAGGTCCTGAGTTTAAAACTCTTCCTGCAAAATAGCCTTGTGCTAGATTCCCAGGAGAGCCACAGCCTCCAGAGAGAAAGGAGTACAGGAACTGGCTGAGTTGTGAAGGCCAGTTAAGCTTAATCAACAGCTTCCCCTATGTCCAACTAGCGATACTAGTACATGTGGAACCTGTTGTTCTCCATTCATAAATTCCTGTGTTCTCCATTCATAAATTCCTGGTCAAAATCTTATTTGTCCATGTGAAAGACCCATTTCTCGCTCATCCTCTGAATCACTAGGGATTTGGGGAAACTTTCTGACTAGCAGGAGTTCATGGAGAAGTAGTTTACGTTGTAGGGGTGCTAAGTTAGTATGCCAGAAAAGATTCAGTAAGAAAATAGATGAGCTAAAACTGCACTTTTAATAGGGACAGATACCCTATACCAAACCATATCAATGCAGTCTGAGAAAAGACTAGGTTGGCATATGTATGGTAGAAAAGTTGTAGTCGTGCACTAGAATGACATGAATTGGCAATTGAATTTATTGAAAGTAATTAAACATGTAAGTGGAAATTACCAATAGTATGCTCATTAGTCTATTATGTTAAACATTGCTCAAAATCCTTGAGTTCTCTAATTGTTGCTTTATTTTGTTTTGTTTTTCCCATATGTGGAAAAACAGGAGAGAATGAAGAGGGATATGAATTTGATCATATGAATAAAGGATAAAAATATCAGTGTGCTTTACTCAGAAAAGAGAAGGTATAAAGGAGAACTAATCCAGTCATTCTTAAAAATAGTAATAATAAAGAGGATACTGACTAATTATTCTCCATCTCTACAGAGTATACTACAAATGAGCCTTGTGACCTTAAGCAAGTCACTTGGGTCTCCTTTATCACATTTGTAAATTAAGAAAATAACATAGAGAAGCGGTTGTGGCTCAAGCGACTGGGCTCCCATCTACTATATAGGAGGTCCAGGGTTCGATTGCTGGGGCCACCTGGTGAAGGCGAGCTGGCCATGCAGCAAGCTGGCCTGCATGGAGAGCTGGTGCAACAAGATGATGCAACAAAAAGAGACACAGAAGAGAGACAACAAGAGATGCAGCAGACCAGGAAGCTGAGGTGACACAAGAGAGTAAGCCCCTCTCTCCCACTCCAGAAGCTCCCAGGATTGGTCCCCAGTGCTGCTTAAAGAGAAGACAAAGCAGACACAGAAGAACACACAGTGAATGGACACACAGAGCAGACAGTGAGCACAAAAATAACGGGGGGTGGGGGTGGAGGGAGGAAATAAATCTTTAAATATATATATATATAAATTTTTCCCAGCTCAAAAGTTATATGATGGGTGATATCAGATGATATGACATATTTCCATTAAAATAAAAAGGGAGGGTATAGATGAAACATGATTACTCATGTTGATAATTATTGAAATTGGATGAGGAATACTTGTTAATTTTACTCTTCTGTCTATTTTTGTTATGTTTAAAATTTTCCATAATATAAAAATAATTTAAAGCTGTATGAGATTAAACAAAATTGAAATAAGGTTAAATTACAGCCAAAAAAAATAGTAGTTTTAACATATAGAAAAATGATTTCCTTCCCATAGGGATGATAGGTCCTATTTAATTCAACGAAATTAATACTGATCTGGAGCTGATCATGCACCTTCTAAGAGAAGTTCCACCACTAGAGCGAGTGCTTTAAATACGGAACTCCAAAAACTGAGAAAATGTTTTCGTATAAAGTTTTAACATGGCCTACTGTAGGTAAGATATGAAAGAATATAGTGGCATGACAAATGGATAAAGCAGTAAGAAGATCAAACTTACGGTGGCACTTGGGAATGGGGACTTTCCACTCCTTAGAAGTATTGCAAAGAAGAGTTTTCTCTCTTACTGGATGGTAGTCCTCAGCATAAAAGGATCTGTCCTTCTACCACGTTCACTATTGGGAACTTGCCAGAACTGGGGGATGTTCTGGGCAACAAATTCACTGGCATATCAGTGCTGTAAGGAAGCCCTTGTTTGTTAGATTCCCCCATCCAAGTGTCTTTTTTTTTTTTTTTTTGGCTGGGTGAGTGATTCTCATTCCTTTTTGAAGTCTTCTGTGTCCATGTATATCCGCGTATCTCCCTACTCAAGGACTTCCAGAGTTTTATATCCTAAAAGATTACAGGAATCTCACTCAAATTCAGCCACAACTTATCCACTCCTAAACAAATGATCCCCTTCCCAAATAGCAGTCCTAGAGTTTATAACAGATAAGACCACTCAGGATTTTTAAATTGCTTTTTTTTTCTCCCAGCACACAAGAGCAGAATCATCATTAAATATTTACCAAACCTCTACCAAGTACAAAGGATTAGGCCAAGTAATTTGAGATTTTTCAATAAAAGAAATTAAATAGTTTCATTAAAACACTAGACAAAATGCCTCATAACCCACAAACTGATTATCAAGTGCCTTGTAAACTGAGCTTAAGAAGAGCATATATACCATCTGAGGCAGAAATCAGCCAAACAACTACAAGACAGCACATAAACCAAAAACACATCTGATCATCAATGGCTTCACCCAGGCTGGAATTAACCTGCCCAGACACCTGGTGTGAATCAAAATAGATTTTCTGACACTGCTTCAAACAAGACCAACCACCTGCCTCCTAGAGTAGGGGTTGTCTTGATTTCCCTTCCCTAGAGAGAATGCTAAAAAAAAAAAAAAAAGAAAAAGAAAAACCCATCAACAGGAAATAAGAACAGCAGTAAGGAAGATGGTACAGGAAGGAACACTGCAAAAATACAAATTATTGGTAAAAAAAAAAAAAAAAAAAGCTACAAGTTTAAAAACTCAGTTTCAGAAATTGCTTAGCTCTAGGGAAATGCAAATTTAGTTGATGAGCCCCTTTGAACTACAGGCTTATCCTTCCACAACAGACTACAGCCAAAATGGTCTTGCCATGACATTGACCTCTGTCAATATTTGCCAGTGTTTATAGTCCACCTTCTGTAATTCTCTCCAGTAATGGGGACGGAGAAAGGGGTGTCAATCCCTGCTACTTTCATAGATGAGACCCAAATCTGAGTGCTATCCCCTTCCCCTTTACCAAATACTAGATATCTTAAGGTTGCAAGCAGCACTGAAAACTGAAAGCTCAAGGAAGCAAACTATCTTTAAAGTAGTAAACTAAATTAAACTCTCCCTCCAGATTTATGGCTTCCCAGCAAGGAGCTGATCCTGCTTGATTACAAACTTGAAAAGAACGCCAAAGTCCTGAAGTGACAAAATGTCCTCAGTTGCCAGGCCCTGCATCAGGCTTCCAAATCTGTGGCAGAATTTGGCATGAGTTCAGATTCAAAGCTTTGGGCTCAGGAATTAAAGCAGGGAAAATTGCCTTGAGGTTACTATAGCATTTTGTTCATGACTATTGCAGCTATTAGTTGGCTCATTATTCGATTGTAAAATTGAGGTGACAATTCCTCTAATTCTAGGTTTCAGGAGTTTGAATTCCAGCATGCTCTGCTGAACTACTTCTACATGAAACTGGTGAAAATTATTGGAAAAAAAAAAAATCAAAGTCTCTGGAAATGGTCCTAAGGGCAAACACCAAATGAAGAAATAACTATTCAAGAAAATCTACAAAAATTTGGAAAGAAAGGTGAAAGTCTGCAGTATTTGAACCAAGACTACTCCCTCCCTCCCTCTACCCAGTTCAGTGAGGTGGAGACTTCATTCCAGACCACTGCAGCCAAATATACAAGGCTCCTTCCCTCTTCCGATTCTAGTCAGAGGACTTTCTTCCCAAAAGGAGCAGGATTCCAGCATTTCTCATCATGCTCCCAACTGTCTGTTGCTGAGGCTTTAAGTCCCAGGCAAGTGTGGTGGGAGCTCCCTTCTTCCACACAAACCACACTCATGGGACAGGGGATCAACTTTGAGTGTGGCACACTGAGAATACTAAAACCCTAATAGCCCTTGCTCTGGCTCCAAAGATGGTGGTTCTATGCAAGGAGAGTCAAACCAAGAGGATCTCAAGCTGCTGCCCCTTCCCCTCCACCTCACCCCAGAGTGCTTAGCTACAAAAGCAATGAGAAGCTTGCCATTGTCCCTATGGCCCAGAGATTTTGCCTGCAGGGAGAAGCAGGCCATAAAACAGACAGTTGCTTATCTCTTCCCAAAGGAGATGACTTCATGTGTAACAGAGTGTGGAAAGCTTAAGCCTAAGGGTACTGTCAAGAATAGTGGAGGTGTGATGAAAAGCAATTGGAAGGAGATTCATGGACCTAATGAAAATACAGCCTAAATCTAGGCTGGCTAGTTTGCAGGAAAGAACTGGGGAATAAGATGGCTAGGAGCATTCTGGGGTGGGGGTGGGGGGATAGAAAACACTGCCCTCAGAAACTACTCTTTCCAAAGAGCCACAATTTGATTAGATTGGTTTGTATAAGAATTTGAACCAGAGGGCATTGTTGAAAAAAATAGAGCAATGGGCCAGCAGTTAGTGGCATTTGACAACTGGGTGTGATCAAGAAAAGAGAGGGGGAAGCGGCTGTGGCTCAATCAGTAGGGTTCCCATTTATCATATGGTAGGCCCTGGGTTCGGTTCCTGGGGCCTCTTGGTGAAGGCAAGCCCACCCGCACGGCGTGGTTAGCTGACCCAGCGAGCACAAGAAGCAAGGGGGGGAGAAATGAATAAATAAATAAAATCTTAAAAAAAAAAAAAAAGAAAAGAGAGGAAGTGAGCCCTATGAGTACCACTATTATCCCAGAGTGACTGTGGGCATAACCAGAGCTGCAACTTACCTGATGAGCAACATCAGAGGTTTCACACTAAAAGTGTGTTTGGCAGTGGGGGGGGGGTGTAATAGACTTTACTAAAATAATCCATCCAGTCACTAAACAAATAAGCAGGCTCTGGAGGTGGGTAGGAGGAAGTACCCAGAGTTGTTACAATGTGTTATCTAAAATGTCCAATTACAAACAAAAATTACAGGGCCTGAAAAGAAACAGGAAAATATCACTGGGGGGGAAAAAGTAAGCAATAGAAATTATCTGTTAGAGTGACAAGATGTTGGATTTAAAAGAAAAAGGTTTCAAAGTAGCACTTATAAACATGTTCAGAGAACTAAAAGAAAGTATGTTCAAAGAAATAAAATAAGGTACAATGACAATGTCACATCAAATAGAGAATATCAATGAAAGAGATAGAAATTATAATAAAGAACAAAACGGAAATTCTGGAGTTGAAAACTATAATAACTGAAATAAAAATTCATCAGAGGGCTCAACAGTAGATTTGAACTGTCAGAAGTAAGAATTAGCGAACTTAGAGATAGATCGATAGACAGTATGCAAGACCAAAACACAGGGAGATTTTAGAAAGAAGAAAAATGAACAGGGCCTCACGAAATGTGGGACACAATTAAGCACATCAACATATGCATATTAGGTGTGCCAGAAGGAGAGGAAAGAGAAAAAGGAGAAGAAAATATATTAAAAGAAATAATAGCCGACAACCTCCCAAATGGAGAAACAATAACCTCTACAACCAGGAAGTTCAAAGAACTCCAAGTAGGATAAATGCAAAGAGACCAATAAGCAGACAAGGAGAAAAATCTTGAATGCCACAAGAGAAAAATGATGCATCATTTGCAAGGAAACCCCAATAAGTTTAACAGCTGACTACTCAGAAGAAACAATGGAGGTCAAAAGGCAGTGGTTAATGTATTCAAAGTGCTCAAAGAAAACCTGTCAACCAAGAATCCTGCATCTAGCAAAGCTATCTTACAAAAATGAAGATGAAATCAAGACTTTTCATGATAAACAAAAACTAAGAGAAATTGTTGCTATCAGATCTGCTTTACAAGAAATAATAAAGTTCTTCAGGCTGAAAGCAAATGATCCCAGACACAAATGTAAATACATGCACACAGATCACTGACAAAGGTAGTTACATAAATATTAAAAAAACACTATGGGGAAGCGGCTGTGGCTCAATCAGTAGGGCTCCCGTTTACCATATGGGAGGCCCTGGGTTCGGTTCCTGGGGCCTCCTGGTGAAGGCAAGCCCACCCGCACGGCGTGGTTAGCTGACCCAGCGAGCACAAGCAGCAAGGGGGGGATAAATGAATAAATAAATAAAATCTTTAAAAAAAAAAAAAAAAAACACTATGAATGCATATTTTGTCTTTTTTTCTCTTAAATTATTTTAAAAAGCATTTGTATGCAAAAATATGTACTATTGGACCTATAACTAATAGAAATGTGATATGTTTGCCAATATCATCACAAAGAATGTGGGAGGCAGCAAAGCTGTCATGGGCTAAGGAAATGTCTACAGATGGTAAAGTAATAATTGCAATATTGTTGGGTTTGTAATAATTGCAATATTGTTGGGTTTGCACAAATAGGGGGAAAAGATAATCAAGCTATAGGAATATCTATATAGATATAGATAGATAGATAAATAGATAGATCTATCACTGGAATTAAGCTAATATAAATCCGAGGCTGATTCTAATAAATTAAGATGTTATGATAAACCCTAGAGCAACCACTAAAAAACTCAGAATAACAGTGAAAAAATCATTAAAGAAATATAAATGCTATATTAAAAAATATTCACATAATTCAGAAAAAAGCAGTAAAAGAGAAATAGAGGAATAAAACAGACATGAGACAGAGAAAAAAAAGTTAAATGGCAGGGGCATATCCAACTATATCAGTAATAATGTTAAATGTGAATGATTAAATAATCCAATTAGAAAACAAAGGTTGTCAGACTGGATAAGAAAAAGCAAGGTCCTACTATATGATGTCTATGGAAGACATATTTTAATTCATATATCAAAAATACATTGAAAGCAAGAGGATGGAAATAAATATATCATGCAAACAGCAACCAGTGGAAAGCTGGCATGGTTAGACTAATTTCAGACAAAATAGACTTCAAAACAAACAAACAAAAAGTCATTAGAGATAAAGAGGGAAATTTATAATGATAAAAGGGACAATTCATCAGGAATATATAATAATTATAAACATATATATACCTAATAACAGTGCACCAAAATACATGAAGCAAAACCTGATCGAAATTAAGGGAGAAAGAGCAATGATAGTTGAAGCCTTCAATACTCCACCATCAGTATTGGATAGAGCGACTAGGCAGAAGAGCAATAAGAAAATAAAGGACTTAAAAAACACTATATACCAACTAGACCTAAGACATCTATAAAACAATCCACCCTACAGCAAGAGAATGTACATTCTTCTCAAGTGCACATGGAGCATTTTCTAGGATAGACCATATGCTAGGCCATAAAATAAACCTCAGTAATTTTTTTTTATTTTAAAGTGTAGAAATAATGGAAAGCATGTTCTCCAACCATAATAGAATCGACTTAGAAATCCACAGCAGGAAAATCTTTGGAATACTCATAAAAGCATGGAAATTGAACAACACACTCCTAAATAACCAATGGATCAAAGAAGAAATCAAAAAAGAAATTAGAAAATACTTTTAAATAAATGAAAGTGAATACACAAAATACCAAAAGCACATGGGATATAGCTAAAGCAGTGCTTATAGGAAAAATTCTAGCTGTAAATACCTGTATAAAGAAAGAAGATCTCAAATCAATAACCTAATCTTCCACATTAGGACACTGGAAAAAGAAAAGGAAACTAACCATAAACTAGATGAAAGAAGGAAATATTAAAGATTAGAGGAAATTAGTGAACTAGAGCATAGAAAAACAATAAAGCAAATCAATGAAACCAAAATCTGGTTCTTTGAAAAGGATAAAAAAATGGACAAAACTTTATCTAGACTGACCAAAAAAAATGAAAGAAGACTCAAATTATCAGAACCAGAAATTGGAGGGAACATTACTACTGACCTTACATAAATAAAAAAGATTATTAGAGAATACTATAAACATATGCCAATAACTTAGATAAATTGGACAAATTCCAAGGAAGACACAAACTACTGAAACTGACTCAAGAAGAAACAGACAATCTGAATAGACCTATAACAAGTGAAGAGATTGAATTTGTAATAGAAAAACTACTCACAAAGAAAATCCCAAGTACAGAAGCCTTCACTGCTCCATTCTACCAAATATTTAAAGTAGAATTAATACCAATTCCTCCCAAACTCTTCCATTAAATAGAAGAGCTGAGAACACTTTCCAAAATGTTAAAAATATGACACTCATGGTAAATATAAAGAAAATACAGGTAAAAGATTTTATTCAACTCATTAATTAATGAGGTAACAATTAAGATGCTAAGGCTGAGCCAATGAAAAGTTTGAGGACCTGAAATTTATATAATCTATCAGTCAGAGGCATTCTGAAATGACTTTCCCAATAGATGCAAATCTGGCTAATCTATAGAGTAAACAACTGTAACATTTGGAATTAGTTTTTCTATCTGATGGAAATTAATTGTCTCGCTACTGGACAAAATTACAAAATTCATTTCCTTTGCTATCACCAGGAATTATTTGCATTGTTCTTAGAAAAGTATCATTTCCAGAGGTGACCACATCAACATGACAACATAAGATATCCCCTGAAAAAAACCTCCCCAGAGATTCAGCGAATAAAAGGACAAACCCCATTTGCTTAGAACTCTGGAGAATGGTAGAGACTGGAGAAGGACTTCACAAATGCTGAATCAAAGAAAAAGAGAAAAATGTCAGGTAGGAAATTTCTGTCCTGGACCCACTGGTCCACTCTCCCTGCCCATTAGAGCCCATGCAACTTGGGAGTTCCTCAGAGGCAGTGGCCTGAGTCCCTCCCACCAGGGACACAGACTATAAAGCCATTCACAGCAGCAAGTTAGAACCCCACATAGATCAAGGCACAGGGACACAAGTCTACCAAGACCAAGAATGGAACACAAGCTGCTGAGAAGTGCTAAATACAAAAGAGCCCTTGAGGGGAAAAAAGGCAGAGAGAGATTGAATTAGAAAGGCTGACAAGTTGTGTGCTCACTCAATACAGTTTCTGTTAGCTTAACTACCTAAATGCAAAACAGACTTTTCTGGAGTAACCTATCTTTCTGGATTGATCCTGTCTGCCTCCCCAAGGGGAGGATACTTTAATGGGGAAGAAACTGGAGGCAGAAAAGCCTTGAAGAGACAAAAGGGGATATCAAGCTGAACTGCTGTAAGACAGAATTGAAAAGTATAAGGAAAAATGGGGCATTGAGTGAGGAAGAGAATTTAAACAAATCATAGGACCTGGGGAGAAAATTCTGCACAAATAAACACATGAAAACAAACATAACAGATCAAGATTACTGAAGAAGGAACAAAGGAAAGGAAGCTTTGTCCTGGAGGTGAAACAATTGCACAAAATGTGCAATCTTAAAAATTGTACCACATATCCAGGGCAAGAATCAGATAAAGAAGAGTTGAGAAAATCTGATCAGTTAAATACAGGCTATTCTAAAGGACTAGAATAAGTTAGACCAAGCATCAGAGAAGAGCCTTAACACAAAGCAAATCAACAATATATAAAACAAGACAAGAGGGAGAAAATGACCTTCACAGTTAACTCATCAAGATAATCAGATGCCTAGATATCAGCAAAAAATTACAAGTCATACTAAGAAACAGGAAGATATGGTTCAGTGAAGGGAATAAATTAAAACTTCAAAGGGGACACAGATTTTGGAACAACTACTCAAAGAAGTTCAAACAAATCTCCCAAATCAATTCAAGGAGATGAAGGAAAATATGGACAAAGAGATAAACGATATTAAGTAGACAGGAGATGAGGAGTAGGTGAGCTCAGTTGTTTGAGTGCCTGCTTCCCATGTATGAGATCCTAGGTTCAATCCCCAGTGCCTCCTAAAAAAAAAAAAAAAAAATGACAGAAGACACTGTGTGGCCATAAAGAAGAATTTGAAAGTATATATATATATATATATATCAGAAATCATGGGGATTAAAGGCACGATAGTAGAGATGGAGACAGAAGAAAGAATCAGTGAACTGGAAGACAGGATGATCAAAATCATACACTCAAAAGAAAAGATACAGAAATGAGTAGAAAAATAGCAGTTTCTCGGGGATTTGAGTGACAGCAAGAAGAATACAAACATATGCATTATGGATTTTCCAGAAGGAGATGAGAAGGGACAAGGGGCAGAAATAATGTTTGAGGAAGTAATAGCCAAAAATTTCCAACTCTTATGAATGACATAAATATACATATGCAAGAAGTGCAAAGAAATCCAAAAAGAATGAATCCTAATATATCTACTCTGAGACATGTACTAATCAGAGCATGCAGTGACAGTTTGAAGTTCTTTTATGAATCCCATATGCTTTTTTTTTTTTTTTTTTTACAATGGAATACTACTTAGCTGTAAGAAGAAATGAAATAGGGATACACATGACAACATGGATGAACCTAGAGATTATTATGTTCAGTGAAATAAGCCAGACACAAAAGAACAAATATTGTATGGTCTCACTAATATGATGAATACGATGAGTAACTTATGGAGGTAAACTCTAGAGTATAGGTTACTAGAAAATAGAATTGTCAGTTGAGAGTGGGAGCTGATATTTAATGTATGTAGCATTATTAGTAAGATTAATTGTAAAAGTGTGGAAATGAATAGAGTTGATAGTAACACATTATAGTGAGTATAACTAACACTGCTGACTTATGTGATTGTGGCTGAAAGAGGTAGTCTGTGGATGTACATATCAATTGAAAGGAAACTAGAGAATAACCTAAGGAATGTATAACATAGTGATTTCGGTGGTGGACGAAGATTGTAGTTAATATAAATACAAGAATGCTCATTTTACAAAGTGCAATGAATATAGTGATACACACAAAAATTATGACTAATGTAACTTATGGATGATAGTTAACAGTAATATTGTAATATTTTGAAGCAATGGCAAGAAAATATTTTCAGGACTAAGGGACAACAATAGAGGGTATAAGGAGGTACAGGATTTTTACTTTGGAGTAATGAAAATGTACTAAAATTGATGTGATGACAGGAAAACTCTGTGATGAAAATGAGAAACACTGGGTGTACACTTTGAATGGACTGTACAAAGCATGGGACTCTATAACACAGGGAATCCCATGGTGGATCATGTCCTGTAGTTAACAGGACAAATATGAGAACAGTTTCTCCTAATGATAACAAATAAATAATACTAATATAAGGTGTTAATAATTGGATGGGTTGGGGGAAAAATATATACAAATATAAGACATGAGCTGTAGTTAGTAGTAATATTTTGATGATGCTCTTTCATAGTTTGTAAGAAAATATTTCACAACAATGAAAGTTGGTGGTGGGAGCCTTGTATGATGATTCTCATGTTTGTTTTATAAATTCATCAATTTTATTATACATTTATTGCTTATGCATGTTCATGTATGAATAATATACTTCAGTAAAACTTTATTTAAACTTTTCAGGAAGATGGCAGACTAGAAAGATACAGGACTCTCTTCTCTCCCAGAAAAATTGCTAGAGGACAGGCAAAAACATTCTGGAAAAGAATCTTCTAGGTTTAGGAAACCAGGGAAAGACTGGACATACCCCAGAAGAAAGAGGGGCTAAGGAAAAGAATCACGATGGCAAAACTGTGAGATAAAAACTGTAGCTGCCTCTTCTGGCCTTACAGTTTCCCTCCCCAAGGCCCTAGGAAGTGGGTCTGCAACCCATTACTGGGTCCAGGGCCCAGATTTGAGCAATTAACAGGGACAATCTTAAAAACCTAGAATGAATTGAACCAAGAATCAAAGAACAACAGTAACACACAGCCTCCTGCCACTAAATCCCTGTGAAAGAGAGAGAAGTTGCATCTGAGTAAATTCACCATCCTAATCAGATGCCTAGATACCAGCAAAAAATTACAAGCCATACTAAGAAAATGGAAGAAATGGCCGAAGAAAAGGAATATATCAAAGCCCCAGAAGAGACACAGGATTTGAGACAACTAATCAGCGAGATGCACACAAATTTCCAAAACCAAATTAATAAGTTGAAAGACAATGTGGCTGAAGAGATAAAGGACATCAAGAAGACACGGAGAGAGCACAAAGAAGAATTTAAAAACCTGAATGAAAAGTAACAGCACTCATGGGTATGGAAGACATGATAGGTGAGATAAAAAACACAATAAAGGCATACAACAGCAGACTCAAAACGTTAGAAGAAAGAATAACTGATATAGAGAGGCAGACGTGGCTCAAGCGATTGGGCTCCCACCTACCATATGGGAGGTCCAGGGTTAGATTCCTGGGGCCTCCTGGTGAAGGCAAGCTGTCTTGCACTGAGAGCTGGCATGAGTGGAGAGCTGGCCCACGTGGAGTGCTGACTCACATTGAGAGCTGGCACCGCAAGATGACACAACAAAAGGAGACAGAGGAGAGACAATAAGAGACATAGCAGACCAGGGAGCTGAGGTGGTGCAAGAGATTGAGTGCCTCTCTCCCACTCTGGAAGGTCCCAGGATTGGTTCCTGGTGCCGCCTAAAGAGAAAACAAGCAGACACAGAAGAACACACAGCAAATGGACACAGAGAGAAGACAGTGAGCACAAAATAATGAGGGGGGGGGGAGAATAAATAAATAAATCTTTTTTTAAAAAAAATAATAAGTGATACAGATGAGAGGACAGCTCAAATAGAAGAGAGAAAAAATGGAAAAAATTGAGCAGGGGCTCAGGGAGTTGAATGATAACATGAAATGCAACAATATACGTGTCATGGAGTTCCAGAAGAAGAACATGAGGGAAAAAGGGCAGAAAGAGAATATGAGGAAATAATAGCTGAAAATTTCCCAACTCTCACAAAATAAATGAACTTACATGTCCAAGAAGTGCAACATATCCCAATGAGAATAAATCTGAATAGACCTACTCCAAGACACATACTACTCAGAATGTTAAGCGTCAAAGATAAAGAGAAAACTTTGAGAGCAGCAAGAGAGAAGCAAACCATCACATACAATAAATGTCCAGTAAGACTTAGTGTAGATTTCTCATAAAAAACCATGGAGGTGAGAAGACAGTGGTATGATACAATTAGGATACTGAAAGAGAAAAACAGCTGTTTGAAAAACAACAAAATTGTTTTTCAAATATAAATGGCAGTTTAAAATATTCATAAACAGAACCTAAGAGAGTTCGTAAAAAAAAAAAAAAAAATCCACTTTTGCAGGAAATATTAAAGGAAACCTTGCAGTCTGAAAGAAGAAGACAAGAGAGGCTTGGAGGAGAATATAGAAGAAAGAACAGCACAAAGGACAACCAAAAGAGTAAAAAGACAGATGAAAATAAGACATGACATATGAAAACAAAGGATAAAATGGTGGAAGTAAATAATGCATTTACAGTAATCTCATTGAATGTGAATGGATTAAAGCTCCCAAATCAAAGATATAGGCTGACAGAATGGATTAAAAAAATGAGTCATCCATATGCTGCCTACAAGAGCCTCATCTTAGACCCAGGGATACAAAGTGGCTGAAAGTGAAAGGTTGGGAAAAGATACTCCATGAAAACAGCAACCAAAAAAGAGCAGGGGTAGATATACTAATACTGGACAAAAACAACTTTAAATGCAAAAAAATTTATAAGAGATACAGAAGCTGTTACATATTAATAAAAGGAACAATCCACCAGGAAGAAATAACAGTCATAAGGTTGTCCTGAGTACTGTTGTGGCAATGGATGTAGGCCATTTTAAATCAGCACACACCACTCAGAACTGAGTGGGAGAGAGTGTGGTCTACAGTGTGAACTGTGGTCTATGGTTGGTGGCAAGGCTCCAGGATGTGTAAGTTCATTGAGGGTGGTGGGCCACACTGTGGGAGATGTTTGTGTGGGATGTGGTGGGAGGTGTGGGAGGTGGGCAACATGGGAATCCCAGTGGGTTCCGTGTAATATTTTGGGTAATCTAAGCACCTCTTAAAATATATGTATATATATATATATAAATAACATTTTTGTAAGCAAATACACATATATGCATATATATTTATATATCATTTTGCAAATGTTTGTATGTATTGTGAGAATTTTGATTTTTACCCATAATAAAAATATATATATATCTATGTACGAACCAGGGTGCCCCAAAATACATTAGAAAAACTGGCAAAACTGAAGGGAGAAAAAGACATCTCTACAATAAGAGTTGGAGACTTTAACACATCACTTACATCATTAGATAGAACAACTAGATAGAAGATCAACAAGGAAATAGAGAACTTGAATAATATGATAAACAAGCTAGACCAAATAGACATATACAGAACACTGCACCCAATCTCAGGGTTATACATTCTTCTCAAATGCTCGTGATTCTTTTCCAGGATAGACCACATGTTAGGTCACAATGCAGCTCTCAATAAATATAAAAAGATTGAAAGTATACAAAGCACCTTCTCAGATAATTGGAATGTAACTAGAAATCAATAATAAACAGGAAAGAAGTAAATTCACAAATAGAGGCTGAACAACACACTCCTAAACAATTAGTGGGTCAAAGAAGAAATTGTAAGTGAAATTAGTAAATATATGGAGATGAATGAAAAGAAGAACACAACTTATCAAAACTTATTAGATAAGTGAAGGCAGTTCTGACAGGGAAATTTATAGCCCTAAAAGCCTATATTAAAAGAGAAGAAAGAACTAAAATCTAGGATCTAACTGAACAACTAAAGGAACTAGAAAAAGAACAGCAAACCGTTCGCAAAGCAAGGAGAAAGAAAGAAAGAATAAAGATTAGAACAGAAATAAATTAAATTGAGAACTAAAAAATAATAGAGAAAATCAACAAAACCAAAAGCTGGTTCTTTGAGATCAATAAAATTGACAAATCCCTAGCTAGACTAACAAAGAAAAAAAGAGAGATGATTAAAACAAATAAAATAAGGAATGAAAGGGGCAAAGTTATGACTGACCACACAGAAATAAAAAGGATCACAAGAGGATATTATGAGGAAGCAGATGTGGCTCAAGCAGTTGGGTGCCCACCTACCACATGGGAGGTCCCAGGTTTGGCTCCTGGTGCCTCCTAAATAAGACGAGCAAGACAGCAAGCTGATGAATTGGGCTGGCAAGGAGAGCTGACAACATGAGCTGACATAACGAGATGACATAACAAGGAGACAAAACGAGGACACACAAAAAGGAAAAACACAATGAGAGGCACAACAAGCAGGGAGTGGAGGCGGCTCAAGCGATTGAGAGGTCCTGGGTTTGGTTCCCCGTGCATCCTAAAAAGAAGATAAGCAGACAACGGAGAGCACACAACAGACACAGAGGGCAAAAAATGAGGGTGTGGGGGAGAAATAAATAAACAAAATAAATCTTTTTGAAAAAAGAGGATATTATGAGAAACTGTATGCCAACAAATAGAAAACCTAGATAAAATGGACAAATTCCTAGAAATGCACACTCTGCACTGACACTACAAGAAATACAAGAACTTAACAAACCAATCACATTTAAAGAGATCAAATCAGTCAGCAATTATCTCCCAACAAAAAAAGTCCAGGACCAGATGGTTTCACAGGTGAATTCTACAAAGCATTCTGAAAAGAATTAACACCAATCCTGTTTTAACTCTTCTAAAAAATTGAAGTGGAGGGAAAAATACCCAACACATTTTATGAAGCCAACATCACCCTAATATCAAAACCAAATAAAGGTATTACAAGAAAAGAAAATTACAGACCACCCTCCCTAATGAACATACATAGATGCAACAATTCTCAACAAAATACTTGCAAATAGAATCCAACAGCATATCAAAATATTTATACATCGTAACCAAGTGGGATTAATTCCTCATATGCAAGGGTTGTTCAGCGTAAGAAAATCAATTAATATACTACACCACATTAACAAATTGAAGGGAAAAAAACATGATCATCTCAATCGATGCAGAAAAGGCATTTGACAAAATCCAGCATACTTTCTTGATAAAAACACTTCAAAAGATAGGAATAGAAGGAAAATCTCAATATGATAAAAGGCATATATGAAAAACCCACAGCCAACATCATACTCAATGGGGAAAGGTTGTAAGCTTTCCCTCTATAATCGAGAATGAGACAAGGATGCCCACTGTCACCATTGTTATTCAACATTGTGCTAGAAGTTCTAACTAGAACAATTAGACAAGAAAAAATAAATGAAAGACATCCAAAAAATAAAAGAGGAAGCAGAACTCTCACTATATGCAGATAACATGATCCTATATTTAGAAAACTCTGAAATATCTACAACAAAGCTACTTAAACTAATAAACAATTTCAGCTAAGTGGCAGGATACAAGATCAACTTGCAAAAATCCGTAATGTTTCTCTACACTAGTATTGAACAATCTGAGGAGAGAATCAGGAGGAAAATTCCATGTACAATAGCACCAAAAAGACTCAAATGCCTAGGAGTCAATTTAACCAAAGAAGTGCAGGACCTATATGCAGAAAACTACAAAACAATGCTAAAAGAAATCAGTGAAGACCTAAACAAATGGAAAGACATTCTGTGTTCACGGATTGGAAAACTAAATATCATGAAGATGTCAATCCTCCCCAAGCTGATTTATAGATTCAATGCAATCCCAATCAAAAGTCCAACAGCCTACTTTACAGAAATAGAAAAGGCAATTACCAAATTAATTTGGAAGGGAAAGAGCACCTGAATAGCCAAAAGCATTCTAAATAAGAAGAGCGATGAGGGAGGAATTTCACTGCCTGAACTTGAAACATACTATAAAGCTACAGTGGTCAAAAGAGCATGGTATTGGCATAAAGATAGACACATCGATCAGTGGAATAGAATTGAAAGTCTATAAATAAACCCTCACTTCTATGGTCAGCTGGTTTTCAACAAACCTACCAAAGCTGTGTTAATGGGACAAAACAGTCTCTTCAACAAATGGTGCTGGGAGAACTGGATATCCATAACCAAAAGAATGAAAGAGCACCCCTATTTCACTCCCTATACAAGAATCAGCTCAAAATGGATGAAAGACCTAAATATAAAAGCCAGGACCATAAAACTACTAGAAGAAAATGTAGGGAAATATCTTAAAAACCTTGAGGTAGGTGGTGCTTTCTTGGACCTTACACCCAAAGCATACGCAACAAAAGAAAAAATAGATCAATGGGACCTCTTTAAAATTAAACACTTTTGCACCTCAAAGGACTTTGTCAAAAGGGTGAAAAGGAGGCTGACTCAATAGGAAAAAGTATTTGGAAATCATATGTCCGATAAGGGTTTAATATCCATGATGTATAAAGAGATGCTACAACTCAACAATAAAAAGACAAACCACCCAATTGAAAAATGGTCAAAAGACTTGAATAGAAATTTATCCAAAGAAGAAATACAGATGGCAAAAAAACACATGAAAAAATGTTTGACTTTACTAGCAATTAGGGAAATGCAAATCAAAGCTACAATGAGATATCATTTCACACTTATCAGAATAGCCACTATTAAAAAGTTGGAAAACCACAAGTGAAAGAGAGAATCTGGAGAGATAGGAACACTTATTCACTGTTGGTGGGAATGTAGAATGGTACAGCCACTGTGGAGGACTATTTGGCAGTTCCTAAAGAAGTTGAATATAGATTTGCCACGTGACCCAGAAATAATTCTACTGGGTATATACCCAGAAGAACTGAGAGCAGGGACATGAATAGACATCTGCACACCAATTTTCATAGCCACATTATTCACAATTGCCAAAAGGGGGAAACAACCCAGGTGTGCAGCAACCAATGAATGGATAAACAAACTGGTATAGTCACATGATGGAATACTCTGCAGCTGTAAGAAGAAATGAAGTCATAAAGCATATGACAACATGGATGGACCTGGAGGACATTATGTTGAGCGAAGCAAGCCAGACACAAAAGGACAAATACTGTTTGATTGTGCTACTATGAATGTTAGAGGTTCCCCCTTATGAGGTTTACAATGATTAACAAGTCATAAGACCATGAATCAATACCCCTGTGACATAAATTGGAGAAAGGCAGCCTCCAGCCATAACCCACCTGACCAATTGAGCAAGCATCACCTACAGGCTAGGAGGCAGCCCATGCCCTCCCATGAATGAACAAAGGAGCCATATGCAGTGGAGCAGATAAGGGCCTTCACCCCCTCTGGGCCCAGGCACCACCAACTCCTCCCACATTCCAAGAATACCCTACTTCCTAGCCCACTACCCTCTAGCCATTTGGCCCCAGGCTATACTCGGTTTCCCCACTTATTGATGTACTGTAATAAAGTCCACCTTCCATGGGTGGGCTGAAGTCTCTCGTCAGACCCCCACCATGCTGGCAGGGGGGCTAAAGTCTATTCTTCAGACACTCTCTGTTGGGAGAGCTTCCCAATAAACTTTCTGCCTGCAATCATCAGTCTCTCATCCCAGTGAGCGCCTTTTTCCTTAACAATGAACTAATTATATTGTGCAATCTCATGGAGTTAATAACTTGAATATGAGTCACCAGAAAATAGAATGAGGTTAGAGAATGGAAAGCTGAGGGTTAACTTGTACAGAATTGGTAAAAAGGATGTGTGTTAATCTTTAGAAATGAATAGAAAAGGTAAAAGCTCACCATAATGTTAGTAACTAGCAGTACTATTATGTGGGTATGAAAGTGGTTTAGTGCGAATATTCTCTCTGACCTGATTTTGTGATAATCAGGGTAGGCTAAACATTCGCTATATTAGAAACCATGCATGTGTCCCCAGACCTAGTTTTTCTCCCTAGGTCTGGTTTTTAGAATGCTGGTGATAAACTAAGCCTGATTTATTATATGACCATCCTGTATGGGAAAAGACTGTAACTTTGAGTATCTTTGGTCAACCTTAAGAGATATAGCAGGGGGACAGATGTGGCTCAGGTGGTTGGGCATCCTTCTCCCATATGGAGGGAGCTGGGCTCGACCCCTGGGACCTCCTGGTAAAAATTTTTAAAAAAGAAAAATATAGAAGGCACATGGGCCACTAGGCCCTGTGCGCAGGTGCGCCACCAGGCCCCATCCGCGGGTGAGTCGTCATGCCCTGTCCGTGGGTGAGCCGCCAGGCCCCATGAGCCACGCAGCAAGATGATGACGTAACAGGAGAGTGACACAAGGGAGAGCCAAGATGAGATGCACCGAAAAACCAGGAACTAAGGTGGCGCAGGCAGTAGGACGCCTCTCTCCCACATCAGAGATTCCGAGGATCGAATCCCAGTGAAGACAGGAGGTGAAGGATGAGAAGAGAGGCCAGGAAACGGACACAGAGAGTTGCCCAGCGAATGGACACAGAAACAGCAAAAATGGGGGGGGGGGAGTAAAAAATGGCTAAAATTAAATAAAAAATTAATAAATCCTTTAAAAAATATATAGGGGAGGAAGATACAGACTATAGTTAGTAGTAATAATTTGACGATGCTCTTTCATGATTTAACAAATGTTTCACAACAATGCAGGGTGTTTGGGGGGGGTGATGTATGGGAGCCCTGTATGATGTTATGCATATTTGTTTTGTAAGATCATGATGTTTACTGAACACTTATAGTTTATGTATGTTCATGTATGAATGATATACTTCAATTAAAAAAAAAAAAAGAAAGAAAGTGGTTTAAAGGGAAAGTCCAATGTCATGTATATTACCAAAAGGAAAGTTTAAAAATGTAACATGGGACTGTATAGCATAGTAAAACCACATGTGAAATAAGAATATGGGTAAAATTGCATATATAAGACTTTCTTTGAAACTGAACAGATATATGTTAATACTATAAGTTGTTAGTATCAGAAAAAATAAACATTATGCTAAGTGAAAGAAACCAGACACAAGTACTACATATTGTATGATTCCATTTACATAAAACATAAATATAAATAAATTTATAAAGATGAAATTTGATTAGTGGTTATGTAGGGCTGGGGAAGGACTGCTCAGTAGTGTGGAGTTTTACTTTTTGGAGTAATGAAATGGTTCTAAAATTTTTTGTGGTGAAGAATGCACAACATTGTGATTATACTACTAGCCATTGATTATATAGTTTGGATAGATCATATGCTATATAAATATATCTCAATAAAACTAGTTGATAAATAAATAAATAAATGCAAGAATAGTTAGAAATAGCAGCTATGTACAGCAGGGGAAGCATAGAGAGATTGAGAGAGGAAGAATTTTCTTGTTTGTCTGTTTTCTGTTTATTGTTATCATTGAAATAATGAAAATGCTCTAATAATAATTGAAGTGATGAATGCACAACTATGTGATTATAACAAATACTATTGATTACACACTTTGGATGAATTGTATGCTTTATTAATATGTATCAATAAAATTGATTTGTTTTTTAAAATCTTTATTAAAAAAACAAACAAACATATTCTTTAACTAATCCATCCCTGTGGGTGTCAGACCCTTTTGATTGGACTATGTCAGTGAGGTGAGAGCCAGCTTGGGTCTCCACCCTCCTGTTGGGTCTAATATAAATGGAGACACAGAGAGAGACACACAGGAAGAGGAGCGCTACCGTTTTGACGTTGCCATGTTAGAGAGAGGACTCCTGGTTTGCCTACAGCTCAGAAAGACAAAGAAGCCCCAAGAGGCTCAAGCAGTTGAAGCCCAGGGAGAGATTCCTGACTGCTCACAGCTGAGCTCCAGGAGAAAGTAGAGGGAAACTGGCAGATGTAGCATCTTGCCTAACCATGTAGTAGGACTACAGGATCTGCCAGAAGACAGCCTTTGGTGAGAAAGCATCTCTACTGATGCCTTGGTTTGAATATTTCACAGCCTCAGAACTGTAAAATTTTTCCCTAAATAAAATTATAAAGGCCAATCCATTTGTGGTATTTTGCATTGGCAGCACTTTGGCAAGCTAAGACATTCTTGAAGCTCAGTTGGTATCTTTTTAGGGTTGTGTAATATAAACCCTAGGGTAACCACAAAAAAGTATTTTAAAAATATACAGAAACAGAAATGAGAAAGGGATGAGTCAGATATATCACAAAAGATCAACTATACAGAAAAGGAGTTACAATAAAGAAAAAGGGAAACAAACAAACAAACAAAAAGATATGACATATAAAAACCAAAAACCAAAATGACAGAAATAAGTACTGCCTTTACAGTCATAACACTGAATGCTGATAAATTTAACCCCCTAAACAAAAGACACAGATTTAAAAAATGAATTTTAAAAAGCATGATCCAGCTGTATGCTGTTTACCAAAGACTCACCTTAGATGAAAAGACTCAAATAGGTTGAAAGTAAAAGGCTGGAAAAAGGTTTTTTATGCAAACAGTAACCAAAAAAGAGCTGGGGTAGCAATGCTAATATTGGACCAAAGAGATTTTAAGTCAAGAGCTATTATAAGAGACAAAGAAGGACACTATATATTAATAAAAGGGGCAATCCACCAAGAAGAAATAACAATCATAAATGTGGTGCACCTAACCACAGTGTCCCAAAATAACAATTATAAATGTGGTGCACCTAACCACAGTGTCCCAAAATACATGAGGCAAACACTGACAAAACTGAAGGAAAAAAAAGACACCTCTACAATAATAAAGGAAGATTTCAATATACCATTCTCATGAATAGATAGAATATCCGGACAGAAGATCAATAAGGAAACAGAGAACTTAAATATTATGATAAATGAACTAGACCTAACAGATATATACAGAACACTGCATCCCAAAATAGCAGGGTATACATTCTTCTCAATGGCACATGAATCATTCTCTAGGATAGATTACATGCTAGGTCACAAAACATGTCTCAAAAATTTTTAAAGACTGAAATTATTCAAAACATCTTCTCTGACCATACTGAAATAAAGCTGGAAATCAATAACAGGCAGAGAACTGGAAAATCCACAAATATATGGAAGTTAAATAACACACTCAAAAAACCCATGGGTCAAAGAAGAAATTGCAAGGGATATCAGTAAATATCTGGAGATGAATGAAAATGAGAACACAACATATCAAAACTTACGGGATGCAGTGAAGGCAGTGCTGAGAAGGAAATTCAAAGTCCTAAACACTTACATTAAAAAAGAAGAAAGAGCTATAATCAAAGATTTAACTACACACCTGAAGGAATGAGAAAAAGAACAGCAAACTAATCCCAAAGTAAGCAGAAGGAAAGAAATAAAGATTAGAGAAGACATGAATCAAATTGAAAATAAAAAAAAAAAAAAACAATAGAAAGAAATAACAGAAACAAGTTAGTTCTCTGAAAAGATCAATAAAATTTACAAACCCTTAGACTGACAAAGAAAAAAAAAAAGGGAGAAGATGCAAATAAATAAAATCAGAGGGAGGACATTCCTACTGATCCTACAGAAATAAAACTAATCATAAGAGAATATTATGAACAACTGTATGGCAACATATTAGACAACCTAGGTGAAATGCACAAATTCCTAGAAACACAGAACAACCTACACTGACTCAAACAAAAATAGAAGACTACAACAGACCAATTACAAGTCAAGAGATTGAATCAGTCATCAAAACCTTCAAAGAAAGAAAAGCTCAGGAGCAGATGGCTTCACAGATGAATTCTACCAATTATTCCAAGAAGAATCAATACCAATCCTGTTCAAACTCTTCCAAAAATTGAAGAGGAGGGAACACTACCTAACTCATTCTATGAGACTAACATCACCTTAATATCAAAGCCAGATAAAGAAAATTACAGACCAATTTCTCTTATGAATATAGATGCAAAAGTCCTCAGCAAAATTCTTGCAAATTGAATCCAACAGCACATTAAAATAATTATATACATGATCAAGTGGATTATATCCTAAGTAGGCAAAGGTAGTTCAACATGAGAAAATTAATTAGTGCAATACCCCATATTAATATAACAAAGGAGGAAAAAACTACATGATTACCTCGATAAATGCAGAAAAGGTATTTGAGAAAATCCAGCATCCTTTCTTGATAAAAACACTTAGAAAGATAGGAATAGAAGGAAACTTTCTCAACATGATAAAGGGCATGTATGAAAAACCCACAGCTAATAGTGTACTTAATGGTAAAAGACTAAAAGCTTTCCCTCTAAGACCTAGAACAAGACAAGGATGCCCACTGTCACCACATTTATTCAACATTGTACTGGAATTCTAACCAGAGCAGTTAGTTAGGCACTAAATCCTAGCAATTAGGCTAGATAAAGAAATAAAAGGAATCCGAGCTGGAAAGGAAGAAGTAAAATTTTCACTATTTGCTGACAGTGTGGCCCTATATATATATATATATATATATATATAGAAAGTCCCGAAAAATCTATAACAAAGCTACTAAAGCCAATAAACAAATTCAGCAAAGTGCCAGAATACAAGATCAACCCACACAAGTCAGTAGTGTTTCTATACAGTAGTAATGAGTAATCTGAGGAGGAAATCAAGAAAAAATTCCATTTACAATAGTAACTAAAGGAATCAAATATCTAGGAATAAATTTAACCAAGGATATAAAGGACTTGTACACAGAAAACTACAAAACATTGCCGAAAAAAAAATAAAGAAGACCTAAATACATGGAAGGACATTCCATGTTCATTGACTGACAGACTAAATATCATTAACATGTCTATTTTACCCAAAATGATTTACAGATTCAATGCAATACCAATAAAAATTCCAACAGCCTACTTTGCAGAAAGGGAAAAGCCAATTATCAAATTTATTTGAAAAGGTAAGGAGCCCCAAATAGCCAAATATATCTTGAAAAAGATGAACAAAGTTGGAGGCCTCACACTTCCTGACTTTAAAGCATATTACAAAGTTACAGTGGTCAAAACAGCATGGTACTGGCACAAGGACAGATATGTTGACCAATGGAATAGAATTGAGAGTTCAAAAATAGACCCTCACATCTATGGCCAATTGATTTTTTTTTTTTTTTTTTTTTTTACCGGGACGTCCCAGGGATCGAACCCAGGTCCCTCCATATGGGAGACGGACGCCCAACCAGTTGAGCCACATCCGACCCTGTATGGCCAATTGATTTTTGACAAGGCTGCCAAGTCCACTCAACTTGGAAAGAATAGTCTCTTCAACAAATGGTGCTGGGAGAAATGGATATCCATATGCAAAAGAATGAAAAAGGATCCTATCTCACATATAAAAATTAATTCAAAATGGATCAAAGGCCTAAATATAAGAACCAGGACTATAAAACTCCTAGAAGAAAATGCAAGGAATCATCTTCAGGGTCTTGTGTTAGGCAATGGTTTACACCATAAGCACAAGCAATGAAAGAAAAATAGATAAATGGGACCTCCTCAAAATGAATAACTTTTGTGCATCAAAGTACTTTGTCATGAAAGTGAAAAGACAACATACTCAATGGGAGAAAATATTTGGAAACCACATATCTGATAGGGGTTTAATAACCAGAATATATAAAGAAATCCTACAACTCAACAATAAAAAGACTGTAAACAAACCAGTTTAAAAATGGGCAAAACTTGAATGGACATTTCTCTAAAAAGGATATACAAATGGCTAAAAAGCATGTGAAAAGATGTTCAACATCACTAGCTATTAGGGAAATGAAAATCAAAACCACAATGAGGTATCATTTCATACCTACTCAAATGGACACTATTAAAAACAAAACAAAACAGAAAACTACAAGTGTTGGAGAATATGTGGATAAATAGGAACACTCATTCATTGCTGGTGGGAATGTAAAATGGTACAGCCATTGCAGAAGGCAGTTTGGTAGTTCCTCATTCAGCTAAGTATTGAACTACCATATGACCCAGTAATCCCGCTGCTAGATATAGTCCCAGAAGAACTGAAAGCAGGGACTCGAACAGATATTTGCACACTGATGTTCACAGTGTAATTATTCACAATTGCCAAAAGATGGAAGCAACCCAAATGTCAATCAATCAATGAATGTATAAACAAAATGTGGTATATACATATGATGGAATATTATTTAGCCATGAAAAAGAATGAAATCCTAATGCTTGTGACAACATGCATGCATCCTGAGGAAATTACACTGAGTGAAATAAGCCAGACACAAAAGGACAAGTATTGTATGATCTCACTGATATGAACTAATTATAATAAGCAAACTCATAGAGGTAGAATCTAGAATATAGGTTACCAGGGGAATAGATTGGGATCAAAGAATGGGGAGTTGGTGCTTAATTTGTACAGAATTTCTATTTAGGCTGATGGTAAAAGTTTGAAAATGGATGGTGGTAATGGTAGCAGATTATAGTAAGTATAATTTACAGCACTGAATTATATAGGTTAATGTGGTTAAAAGGGGAAACATTAGGCTGTATGTGTTACTAGTAAAAATTAAAAGATAAAACATAGGACTGTATAACACAGCG
The DNA here is from genome assembly GCA_026826555.1 of Tolypeutes matacus. NCBI lineage: Eukaryota > Metazoa > Chordata > Mammalia > Cingulata > Chlamyphoridae > Tolypeutes > Tolypeutes matacus. Next base: position 49,210,011 of record JAKSZT010054304.1, read on the forward strand.
AACCCTGTTGTAGACAATGCACTATAGTTAATAGTATAAGAATGTTCTTTCATGAATTATAACAAATTTACAATACTAATACAGAGTGTTAATAATAGGGTAGCATATGGAGAAAAATACACTTAATGTAAACTATGGACCATGGTTAATAGTACTATTTTAATAATCTTTCATCAATTGTAACAAAGGTAACCACTATTAAAAAAATAGTATAATTTATTCCCCCCCGCCCCCGAGATGGCTCCCTTGTCTGTCTGCTCATTGTCTGGTCTCATCTATTTTGTTTTCTCTTTACAAGATACCAGGAACCGAACCTGAAACCTACCATGTGAGAGGTGGCCACCCAACCACTTGAGCCACATCTGCTCCCTGCTCATTTTTGTGTTTTTTTTGCTCATTGTCTGCTTGTTGTTTTTGCTTGTTGTCTTGCTCATTGTTTTTCCTCTATGTCTGCTTGTTGTTTGTCTTCTTTAGAAGGCACCAGGAACCAAACCCGGGACTTCCCATGTAGGAGGCAGGAATCCAACCACTTGAGCCCCATCTGCTCCCAGTACAATTATTTTTTAAAAAGTGCTTTCATCAATTGTGATTGTAATGCATGTTCCACACCAGTGCAAGGTGTTGGTGGTGGGGTGATGCATGGGAATCCTGTATTTTATTCATGATTGTTCTGTAAACCCACAACTTCTCTAATGAAAAAAAATTTTAAGTACACATGTGTTATTAAAAAAAGGCCAATATAGTTTGAAGAGTGTTAAATGTTTTCTTAAGCAATTTAAAGAGAAAAAGAGAATCATTTGCATTCCTATTTGTTTTCTAATTAACCCTTACTCTTACAGTGTTATAAAGAGCCTAGTTAATGTAAAGTCAAAGTTGCACAACCTTATGAAATTGATCATTTATGAAGGTCTGTGAGACTATGACTAGTAATCCACTGAAAAATTACTCAAGTAACCGCTATTTGCCTAGTTCAAAGTCTTGAGCAATTTTCCTTAACACAGAACCTGTTCCATTTCTTCAGGAATGCATCTTCCTCACAGTACTTCACAGAGGCATATACATAGTGTTTGTATAATTAGTAATAGATTAAAAAGTGAAAGAAAATTTATTTAGTCCTATATAAACACGGGCATAAAACAGAACATGTATTACAGGAAATAACCAAAAGCAATTGTTCATCTCAATGACTTATTTCAGATTCAGAATTTTTAGGACTTTAGAAGTATATTAGGTTGCTTATAAATAGTCTTCCTGTCTCTCCAGGAAACATACGAATATTCACACCAAGTGAGACAGAGACAATAATTATCCTTACAAAGTTCAGGTCTAAGTGAGAAGAAAACTTTGGTTTCAGAGCCTTGAACTTTAAAGACAATTTGATCGATTCCAGATTATTTCGGGGAGGGCAAGTATACTAGGTTAGGTGAAGAAGTAAATTGTAGGGAAGTGGATGTGGCTCAAGTGGTTGGGCTCCCGTTTACCGTATGGGAGGCCCTGGGTTTGATTCCCCAGATCTCCTGGTGAAGGCAAGCTGGCGTGTGCTGACGCAGCAAGATGACCCAACAAAGGGAGACAAGTAGACACAGAAAAACACACAGCAAATGGACACAGCAAGCACAAGCAGCAAGAGGGAGATAAATAAATAAAAATAAAATAAATCTTTAAAAAAAAAAAGAAGTTGTATTCAGAATGGTTTGATTCCTTTACTGGAATGTTCAGACAATAATTAGTAGCAGAGATCAGGAGGTGAGAGGGTAGAGGTAGATATACAAAATTCATCAAGGCCAGGGCAGGAAAAAGAGTTGTGGGAAGTTGTACAAAGGGCAACTGTAGTGTGTGTGAGATTTTAAGAGAACTAGGGAAAGATAATGATTTTAAGAAGTTGTATGGTGTGTTATGAATGGATTCCCTTTGGTCTTTTTCAAGCGTATTCAGAAAACATTTAATTTTATTTTCCAAAAAAATTTTAATATTGACTTGATGTTTCTTGTATGCCTTACCAAGAAAAATTTGGGCCAGAAGAGTAGCCTTTATGTGTATTACAAGAGGATAAAATTAAAATAAAAAATTTAAAGGGCAAAGTGTTCATGAAACATTGAAGAATAAATACTGATTATGAGCCAAGACAGATAGGCACAATGGCAATGTCAGAGTTTATGAATGAAAAATACTTGCCTCTTAAATCATGGCAGCACCAGTTACAAATACTACTACTACAAATACCAGTGCTGTTATAGTTCTTAAAACTTGCTACAAAGTCCCAATTACCTACTGAGTCAGGTTGCTATTTGAGTCTCCAATATCCATACCATCCTTCTTCTTTGATGATTCAATCCCAATTATAGTTGGCAAAAGACCACCTGGAATTGAAAATCAAAAGCAGAAACAGTCCTAACCTGACTTGTGACCATTTGACTAAGATGTGGTCAATGGGAGGTAAGCATAAGTATCATGTGTGACTTTTAGCAAATATCCTTAAAGGAAGTTGGTGTAGCTTTCTGGCCATCCTCCTTCCTGGTGGCTGGAATGCAGACATGATTCCTGTTGCTTGAGTGGCTACCTTATACTACGAGGTAGAATTCAACATGTGTTGAGGATGATGAGTTTATGTGACAGAAAGGGACCTGCATCCCTGATAAATGTAGAGTCCCACATACCATTCCTAGACCGCTTACCTCCAAACTTCCGTTGTATATAAGCCACTATTATTTTGGTTTGCTGACACCTTCAGATGAACCCAGCTCTAATCCAAAACACTGATAAATGCAAGAAAATCAGGGTCAAACAAAGTTTGTGTGAAATGACCCAGTTGTTTAAATTCAGAAAAGACTGTTTAATAGATATGAAGGAGACATGACTGGAAGGAAAAAAAAGGTTCTTCTCTGAACGTCTCTGAAGGTAGGTTGCATGCTTAATGAAAGGTATTAAATTTTTTGAGGAAAGGCCCCATTAGATTTGGAATGCTACTTCTCAAGGGTGTCTATGCCTCTGAAATAATTTCATTTAATTGCAAGGAGAACCGCACCTATGTCCTCTGTATCTCACCTGGTTTCTATAGGTTAGGTGTTGCATGCAACCAAAAAGGGTATTTAAACGCCTTTGGGAATTCAGAAAGGAGTAATTGTTCTGCCTATAAAATGGTTGAAATAATGCAGCTGACATTGACTTGAGGAGAATAAAAGAGAGAAAGATTTTAATGTGCCCTGAAGTTTTTAAGAAAAGGAAGGTATTGCTCTACATGGCTATAGTAATACCATCTCATTAAAATCCATTCAAATTTTTAAACATTTCACAGCATCTAGTAAAAAAAAAATTGAGCATTTTAGTATCTCATACATTCTCCTCCTCTGCTTAAAGAAGTTAATGTCAAAGGGATGACACTATATTTTTTCTTTTACATGTCAAAGAAAGGGAGTGGAGAAAAGGTGGGTGGAGATTATTATCTAGCTTCTGGGTTCCTACCCTGGGGCCCAGGGATGGGTTTCAGGTCATGATCCCTCCAAAGTATAAGCAAGATTTATGTGTAGGTAACTTGTTCTGGGGAGAGAGTCTTTAGCATTTGCCGAATTTTCAAATGAGCTCAAGACAAGGAATGTAGGTTGGATGATACTGACCACTTGCAGAGGCCATAAAGCCCGGTGAGGGGCTATTGTCAGGCTGCCACAAGAAGTATTAGTGGAGTTGTCACCAACAAAGGTCAGCTAGTGAGCCTGAAGACTGACTCTCCTTACAGTGGGTCCCAAGTGAAGACCTCAAGAGGTTTAAGACATGCTATATAATTAAGGCTACAGAAGAAAAGCAAACAATGGCTATTATCCAACACTGGAGCATTCTCTCTTTTTCTAATCCCGATATCTTTATTAGGTTGCCTGACCTAAAAATAGTATGAGGTGTGTCTGTTGGGTCCTCCCGATTACAAATCTTACCATTTACTTTATTCTAAGGTACTGGATTTGAAAATAACTGGTCAGTATTGAGGTATAATAAAGGTCTTTTATCTGTTCAGCAGAGAGAATGATCCCAGACATGCCCAGCCTTTTACAAATTATAGCTTAAGGGCTGAATAACACTTGCAAAAGTGCTTTGAGATCTTCATTATTATCACTCTAGCTATATTACTAAAATTCAGTACATTTAACAGTACTTATACCACTATCTCTCACTGAATTTCAAAGTTGGAATATACATAAATCTGATGTTCATCCTATCAGAACTTACAGAATTTAGAAATGTTGTATTGTTATTAACATTTCATTTGATCCCAATTGGTATTGACCCTAAAGAGAATGCTCCAAATTTCCTTGTCATACACATTTATCTAATACTTATCTTATCTAATACTGACTTTGGTCAAGGTCTTTCATGAAATAGAAGGCTTCCACTGTAGAGAGGGAGGGTTTACAGACCTGCTGTTAGCCTTCTCCTTTCCAGTAATAAACTCTAGAAAGAGGACAAGGATTCTGTTTTATGCATTGCCTGGCAACCAACAGATGGTCTTAAATACTTGTTAAATAAATTAATAAAACTGTAGAATGTGGTCAATGCATAACAATAATGCTCCCAGTGATATTTTTAAAAGCTAACGGAACTTGATAAGGGCAGGAGTCACCAGTTAAACCAAAACATCACTAATTGTAACCATATACACAATCTAATAATTTAAGTATCATTTTAAACAAGCTAGTTTAAAATATGTTTTGTACAATGTTTTAATATTTTGTGTATGTGAAATGTACCAAATGTTATTTTCTTGTGTGTATGATTTAAAAAGTTAATTCCAATTTAATTAAAAAATAACTTTATTGCATTTTCTTATTACAAAAGCAATACATATTATTTGCATTTTTGAGCATGATTTTATTATATCCAGGAGATAATCTTTTCTCCAGAGAAATGCATCTCTTGTTTTATACTTATAATAAAAATCAATGAGGAAAAAAAGTATTCAAAAGAAATCCACTGTGCCTTGACAGAGTTATTATCCTTTTATAGAAGACAGATATCTACATTCTAGAAATTTAATTTAAGGTAATACTACGGTAATTAGACTTAAAAGCTCAAACTATCTAAATTTCTAACCACAAAGGACAACACAAATCACATTACATTGTGATTAAATACATACAAACACTAATATGGAATGTAAAAAAAAATGCTTTTCATGGATGGAATAAATAGCTAAATAAAAACATTATCTGATAATCAAAAGACAGGGAGCAGATGTGGCTCAAGCAGTTGATCCATATCTGCCTGGTGCCTCCAAAAAAACAAAAACAAACAAGCAAACAAATGAAAAAACCAACCCAAGGGAGCTGATGGGGCTCAGTGGTTGAGCACTGGCTTCTTACATACAAGGTCCCAGGCTCAATCCCCGGGCCCCAGTATGTTAAAAAAAAAAAAGTGTATTAAGATGCAGAAAGAAACCTGCATCACAAGAAAAATGAAAAAATGAAATCATTACAGTAGAGCACGGTATAAGCATCCAGAGGATAATCATCTGCCACAGAGCAGAGTAAGGAGCCTTTCTGAAGGCTGCTTTGTGCATATAAAATAAGCTCCTAGTTACCAGTTGCTGAACTGCCTGCAGCCCAGCGCATCACATCTTAGGTTAACAGAGCCCTGTATCATCCACAAATGGTATAAAAGAACCATTTTGGGGAAACTACATTCCATTACTTTTCTTGCCACTCACTCTTTTTCCCAGTAAGTGGGCCTCTAAGTGAGAGGGAAAATAATATTTTTTAAGCCAAAAACATACTAATCTTAAACAGATTTTGCTTATAAGATATCCTTTGGGGTTTGCACCCTCTCCTGAAGGAGTAGTGACATTAAAATCACATTTACAGAGACATACTTGAACATTTGACAGTCACCGATCTAGGGAAGAGTTATCTGGCTTCCTTTTAAGGGAAACCAAATGTCTACTACATTGAGGGCTTACTCTGCCCTATTCTCCCAAAAGTTTTACAGGAGAGGACAGCTGACCACCATAATGACAACTGGCTGAGAGGCAGACATCAGACCGGTTGCTCTTGCAGTCACAGCCACTGCTTTCTTAAGAGACCTCATCACAGTGACAGGCTTTACAGCTGTTCTGAAGCCAAAAGAAATCTCTGGTAGAGCTGATTCCCAAGGAACCTTCTTTACGTCTTCATGTGATATAAATGGCACCCTACCTTTCTTTCCACCCCTCATTCCCAACCACCCAGGAAAACGATATTAGCATTCTCCAGCTGTGAGGGGCAAACAACATCAGGTAGAAAACATAGTAGCTGCAAAAGAGAACTTTGAAGATGGGTACCCATTTTGGGGATTCTTACATCCTGCCCTCTGGGGGCCTGGAACAAGAAAAACTTCTCTAAATGAAAAGGTTGCTACTGCTACTGCTCTTCCATTGCCACAGAGAGGTCCACCATTTACCTGGTGAATCTGTCTCTGGTTTCCAATGTGACAATACACGTGTGTACTGGACTCTAGCCTGCTTGCCTAGAATGAATGCAGTACAGAGACCAGCTCTTACTCACACAGAGAAGGCTTTCTGGAGTTTGGCCCTCTTTTTCAGAAACCAATAAATGAGGTGCATTTGAACTTTAGGCAAAGAATAGCCTGCTAGGAAAAGACTGTCACAAGTGGTATAGTATAGTAAATGCCCAAACATAAAGTTGACCAACTTGGGCCAAAGCATTAAACTAATTGGTTCAGGCTGTTAAAGGTTTTGAGGCACAGGGAAGTTAAGTTTATCTGTGTCACTGATATTCCTACTAGGCATTTGGGAAAGAAATATGGTAACTTTTTCCAGGCCTCATTCTGGTGGCTGCAAAAGCCCAATCCCCCGCTTAGTTTCCCGTTCTAGCCCCTGCGGCGCTGACGTCCCAACTTTCCAGTAGGTCCCAGTCCCCCGGAGAGGTCTGGCCTCAGCCTCCACATCATCAGCAGTGCGGTGGGAGGGGCGCCGAGGCGCAGCGCCTCTGCATGGCCAGCCCAGCCTCTGCCTAGGAGCCAGAGAGGAAGAGAAACAAAGCCATCACACCACCGCCAAACGATGAATAAAGAAAAGCAGAGCAGAGCCCCTTCCTCTACCCTGCCACCACTTCCCCCAGGCCCTAAGCATGGACACACTTGTGAGCCTGTGCACACGCGTTTGCTCTGGGCAGTCGGACAAGCTCTAATGGCATAGCCATGGGCTGCTTTCCCTGAGAAGCCGACCTGGTTGACCATGCTGGACCAGGTGCTTCTTTCAGACCTGGACCGCAGGCTACATACCCAGGATATGAGGCAGAAGCTGGAGGGATCCCCGTGATAAGAAGAGTATGTAGGCTACATCAGCCAAGACCATGCCAAGAAAGGGACATTGCTGCCAGGTGCTACTTGGCTTCTGAGGAGGGTCCCTACCGTTAGTTATCCCAGTCCTTTCTGAAACCAGTCATCAAAGCAGAAATCAATTTCTTCCTATAAACTGGGATTTAATGCTTTACCTTGTGGGAAATTCTCTCCCCTAGAACGGTGTTTCTCAAATGTTAAATATGCATATGATTCACCCGGTGACTCAGTTAAAATAAGATTCTGTTTCAGTAAGTCTGGGATGGGGCCTGAGAGTTTACATTTTTAACAAGCTCCTGGTTGTTCTCATAAGGAATGAGAATGATGAAATTCACCAGTAATTCCTAACCCAGAAAAAACAAAATGCCAATTTATACCATTGGTTATAATCTCTTTAGAAACAGGCAGATCATTTTGTTAGAACATCCCACTAAATTCGAAGAGGTCTCCCACTAAATTCTAAATTATCTTTGCAATAGGTAATTTGATTTACATGTTGTTACTGGGAGTTGTGGCATGCTGTGGTCAAATGCAGTTTTTCAATACACAAAAACCCCTACTGAAGCTTACATGCCTTCCATCATGTCCTTCCCATCTTTCCCAGAAGGTGGTGGAAGAGAGCCATGCCTACACCAAGGACTTCAATCACGCTGGGAAACTTGCTTTGGCTTGTTTGAGGATTAACCATGGTTTTTTGTTTGTTTTCTTTTTGTTGTTGTTGTTTTTTGTTTTTTGTTTTTGGGTGGGGCAGTAGGTGGGAAACAATACAACCCAAAAATACAAAACAAAAAACCCAGAAGCCTTCTGATAGGTTCAAATCACTCAACAATTTTATTTACCCATTCTACACACACACACAAAAACATGTTTCAAGTACAGTTACACATATTTATGTGGATCTGAGTGCATATCATATGAATGTTACCAGTGTAAATCAGAATGCTGTTAAAGACTTAAGTTCCTTCTTTCAACAGAGCTGTGCCTAGGAAAGCTGCAGTAGAACTCTTTTTCTTGGCTTCCCAACCCAGCTCATTCTCATTCAACCGAGTAGTACTTAGCCCCACTCCCACTCCCCTCCAAAGGGCACACTTGTGATTAGTCCTTTGCTTTTGCCACAGCAAAACCATCACTATATCAGAATAAGTTTATCTTGTTACTATGACACAATAAAAAAAGTACACAAGCAATTCAGATACAAAAACATTGAAGAGGTAAATATTGATCACAGATCTCCAGTGAAAAGGCATACCAGAAAGAAAACTTTTGTCAATTCTTAAAATCAATTTTTAATGCAAAATTTCTTTTGCATTTTTATTTATTAGCTTAGGTATAAAAGTCAAGTGCATGGCAGTCTAAAAACAGCAGTATTGTTTAATGGAACATGACATTCTGTAACAGGGAAAACTGAGGATATAGAAGGTTTGGAAACAGATAGTGAACACGAAGTCCTGCCTAGAAGCAGGGGACTGCATGAGAGAATTTCAAGTAGAGGTAATGATTTCAGGCTTTGAACAGGCATTCCCTCAGCTGAATTCACAAACTACAATATAAATTATGTATAACTTTCTTCTTTTTACAAAATGATGAGAAGTTGACCATTACTCTGAAAGAAATGTCTATTAAAAATCTTAGTGTACATTATTTTCCCCTAAAAAAAAAAAAGTGGAGTGTTTAGTTCCTGTCCTTGTAGGACACATGCTACAGACAGAATTACAATAACATGCACACACTACCAATTAGTAAAATCAGACTGTCAGCACACTGACCCCACCAGAGTCTCCTGGCCAGTCAGCATGCAGACCCTTCTAGAGTCTGTCACTTGTTCAGCATGCAGACACTACTAGAGACAGTCTTATGAACACAATGAGTCTAAATTAAATTCCTAGACATATTTCTGATGTCTGTGTCATGCCTAGGGGAAGTCAAAGCTCTACCCTGCCAACATCGCCACCTGGCTCAACTGTTATATATTTTAAAATGCAAGCAAGTCAGAATGCATCCTGTAAAAGCTGGGTAAATGTATCAAATTTCTCAACATCACACAACATGTCTTCTGAGCTTGGCAAACACAATGGAATGTGTATAAGACTTCATAACCCAGATATAATTCACTCAATTATTGGACACTTTTTCCTTGTCTTTTGGCTACCCCAAGCACTAGTGAGCTTCTCTGGGACTCAGATCCTCTGTTCACAGAAAAAACACAAGACAGATTTATTTCTAAACAGCTGTATCATATGAATCCTCAAAATGCCAGTGCTTCTAAAGATCCGATGGGGGTTGTGAAGAGAGATACCCAGAACTTCCCACAAAAAACTCAATCATTTGAACAATGAGTACAGCTATATTGTATCCCTAACTAATTCCTTACAAAAACAACAACTACAAAAAACAGAGACAATGACATAGTGCAGATCCTTTGTACAATGCATGTTCTTAAAAGATTGTCTTATACTGCTTTCCAACTTATTATAAAACCAAACCAAAACCTGTAGAGCTACAAGTAAGAGTTAAATTACAATTTGGGGATTAGGAGATAGGAATAGAAGTGAGTTCTCTAAATCTGTTTTCAAATCTGTCACAGAATTCCTCATTCAGCTTTGAAGCAAGGAAAAGAGAAATGGAATATAAAATAACTTTTCTTTCTCCATTTTATACCACCGAATTAAATGCCAGAGTCTTCACCTATTTCTCCCAAAACTTAAAGCTTCAGCAAAGGGTTCTAGAGTTCATCCTTTCTTTGTATGGTTTGTAATATAGATATAATCAAAGGAATATATATATATACACTACCAATTGGTTCAAGTGAGAAGAAAAGGAGAAAAGGACAGGAAAGAAAAAATGGGAAATAGAACTGTTCTAGAATTTCAGGTAAGTGCTCTATTCCATTTTATATTCTGTTTCTCCCTGCTGAATCTTCTCTCAAGGAATCTCACTCTAAAAACTGAAGGATGCTGAAACTCTTGTTGCCAAAAAAAGGATGTGTCAAGTCCTATCTGAGGATAAAAAGACCACCTCAGGCTTCTCTTTTGGGGGACTAACACTGGGCTCCCCCAGTGAGAGACAGAACTGACATCCCAGTAGCCTTTCTCTAAAACTGGGGTTTATAACAGGGCAGTACCATGCTATTTCATATGAGAATTCCCCTCTTGCTTAGAGAAGGTACAGACCACATCCAAAGTCCTTAGATCAAAGTGCTCCCTCTTTCAATATCTCTGAATTCCCCTCACCCCGCATCAAGAGACAGGACTGAATGCCCATTTTCGCCAAAGATGCCACCAGCCAGGCAAAGCTACATGAAGCAACCTTAAATGAAAGTGCCTATAACACATCTCATTCTCTCTTGGAAGGGGGCCATTCTCATCTCCCAATTCTTTTGGTCTCATAGCCACAGGACTAGAGAAAAGCCAGGAGAATCAATCTGTCCTCCTCCCCAAGACAATATTTACAGACTCAGTGTGTTACTCTTTTGCAAATATTCATTTGTTTTTAATCATAAGCCCTGTCTCTAAAATAATCTTCAAGTCAAGGATCTTTTCCTCTATTCCTTTGTATATCCTTCACCACCACAACTCCCACCCAGCCCAAAGCTCAGTGTAAAACAAAGACACTAAGCACACATTATATAATGGCTATGCAGGAATATCCCGTTTCTTTAAGTCTTGGGCACAATTTGGAGCAGAATCTACCCAATCAGTCTTTGGAAACGACTCAGGATGTAAGAATAAAAGACTCAAGGCTAGGGATCAGTTGTCTGGGTTGACCACCCTTATCTTCCTACAGGTTTTACCCCAGTAATTCATCCAGGGTGCTTAAATTCCCAGCTATTACCCAAGGGTATTTATTTAATTTAGTGAATTGTTTCACACCATACTGCAACATAAAGGATTAAAGATGAGACTAGAACCTAGAATGACTCTCTAAAACACAGGACCCTGCCTTCTAAGGAGTTATTTCATTCGATATTGTGGTTTACTCAAAGATCTAACTCCAGAGAATTGCCCTTTCGAAACCATGAGAAATTCAGAATTCTTAGTGACAGTTCTGCCAAAGTAACTACAATCCCAGTATTTTCCATATGACTTCACATAAAACGGAGTTCTTAACCTGGGTTATGAATCATAATCATCAGGGGACTTAATGAAATGTCCATCTCTGACTTTCAGGGATTCTGAGTCAGTAAGCCTAAGGTGGATTGAGGCATGTGTATGTTTCAAAATTCCTATAGGGGACCCTAATGAATGCTCCCAGATGAGAACCACGACAAACCAAGTTTTATTACCAAAAGAAAACAAAAACACTGGAGAACAGATAACTTGTTCTCACTAGTTACCTCTAAAATACTAGCTAGCTCATAGCTTTATAGTGCGGAATTACCTATCTCTTAAAATCTCATGATAACTCTAGACTTGCTCCCCAGAAAAATGCACATTTTGCATACAAAATGGGGGTGTGGGTGGTAGGCTGAGTCATCGTAGATCACCCAGGGTTTAAGAATTCCTGCTCTAAACATTTCCTATTTAATCTCACCAAAAAAAAAAAAAAAAAAATCCCACAAAGAAAGTGTAATGACAGAGGTGAATAGATAAGGGCTAAAAGAGAACGCATAAATACAAACAGTCAAGAGCCAGATCCTGCAGAGTCCCAAGGACAAAGGCATGGACTGCTCTGGACTGCTCTGAGGTATTTCTCCTTATGAACAAAAAAGGGCTCAAATTCATTGCCAGGCTTTTCCATATTTGGAAACAAAAATTGCACCTGCTAATTTATTTTATTTTATTTTTCCTTAAGGAGGGTGTGCTGAAAATTACTAGAAAATAATAAGCAGCTTTACTGAACTCTTCTTTGCCTTTTGCCTGGAGCAATTCAAATGTCAGAGGTGACTCCTGAATCTAGCTCTGTCCTTTTAAACAGCACAGAGGTCACTGGATTTGGCAGGAAAATGGCTGTGGTTGGTAAAGAGCCTGGGAGCCACTGGAGAAATGATCTCACTGCCCTACAAGAACCTTGCAAGAGCTATAGACCACCCTACCCTCCTAAAACCCCATTCCACTGCAGCCAAAAGTCCTTATACCAGGCTCTTCAAGTTTAAAAAAAACAAAAACAAGATATTTCCCACATACTCAGTGTCAATTTCCCCCAGAACAAGGAGGACTTAGGATTGTTTCTCTTGAAGAAGGAAAGAATTCTCATGCTATGTCCACTTGCATGCCCCAGTGCATTTTGTGGATGTTCTGTAGCCTGGGCTGACTCTTGTAGGTCCTAGCTTGAGAGGAAGGGAAGGAGAAAGGGAAGGCTACTCCCCCACTCCAGGCCCATTTAGGCCCACTGCAGAGAGCAATATCGGAGCCTATACTTCTTTCTCGCCAATCTCTCCTTCCTTCCCAGACAGACACCACAATGCCATGCAATTCACTGGACAATCTAAAGGGGAGATGAAAGAAGGAGAAGAAAGCAGGCCAGTAAGGACTGTTGGTAAAACACACATTAAAGAGACAAAGGTGAAGGAACAATGGGCTTGTGTGTACCCCCTCTACCCCACCTCCCATTTCACCAACACAAGGACACTAGTGATTACATACCAGGGAACAGAGAGAAGAACCACGTGTAAGTGTATGGGGCATGCATAGCCTCAGCCTCAGCTACACCAATCACCCCAGGGGAGTGTATCCCTTTTCCTCCTTTGAACCACCCCTAATCTGAAGACCTGTCTTAAAAGACCCAAGTTACCCCTGGGTGGGGAGATGTTTCAAATGGAGAATAGCTAAATTTGGTCTGGAAACACATGGCCTCATGTACTGTGGGGTGGTGATGGGGTGGGGGAGGTAGGTTAGAAGTTAAATGATTCTTTGGCAATTAGTGACAAGGGCAGGAGGCCAGGGTTGGAAGGAAACACGCAGTCACACCACCGGAATGCTGACTTGGGTCTTCGGCTGGTCAGCCCCTTCTTGCATATCCAGGGCACGGAGAGGGCTGAGGGGCTTGAGGGGCCGGCTCCCAACACTGTAATTTCTTGGACGCCTTATTGTATCCGAACTGGACAGAGGCGTAAAGCTGTTCCTTCTCATCCTTACAGGGGTTTGGTTCTTGGGGAAGTTGTTCTGATTGGAAACGGAGGGATACCATACAAATGAAAGCCAAGCCAAAAGCTTACTCATAAAGGTTACATAATGCTTATAACAACAACTGCTTCCCTCACTCAGCTCCTCTGCAGAGAGGGTCTTTCATAAGACATGGGGCATGCCTTGGTCTCCCAGTCTGGAAGCTAAAAGGGTTGCAGAGGGAGAAGCTCACTGACATCAAACTCCAAAGCAGCAAATAAGCCCAGAGAAAGGAAGAGGCTTATTTAAGATCATTCAGATTACCAGGGACAGACCTAGGAATAAATGTAAACCTCTTGACTCCACCTTATATGCTCCTCTGGACCCTGCTTTCTAATGAGAGAGCTTCTGGGGTGGGGGTGGGGGGGGTGGCAATTGCATTTTACTTGAGTCACTAGATATTTAATCAGAATTCCAGGAGCCAACTTTCAAGGTTAAGACTCATGAAAGAGGTACTAACTGAAAAATTAGTAATTCCAATAGCTCTTCCTTTTGAAAGTAAGCAGACTACAAAGGACATTAATTCTGGATCTGTTTTCCTTTTGTAATAAAAGAAACCCCAGTCTCTTGATGACAAAGGTTCAGACTCAAGGGGGCAGGGAACATGGCAAGTTCAACTGTGGGAAAATACTTACGGTTGGCTTGTCCCGATGAGTGTTCACAGCCTCCACATTGAGTTTAATTGTTTCCACTTTGCACCCTGCAAAAATAGAGGGAAGAGAAGAGGGCTTTAGGAAAAATTTCTTAAGTTTTAATATGGAAAAACATACCATAAAACCTATCACCACTTTCAAAATGGATGGCACCAATTGAACTTCCCTGGCAAATAGGGGTGAAGTTGAAACTTCAGAGAAAATTGAAATATCCTGACCTTCCTTTAAATCCCACCTCCTGCCCAGCTCCTAAGCTCATAGTTACCATAGGCCACAGGAGTAAGTTTGAAGATGGTGTGGAGAGGGCATCTCAAGTATGGTAGCTCATCTGAAAGCAGAAAGACAAGGGGAGGGAAATCTCTTAGTAATACAGAGTAAGGTCAAGTTAGTGGAAAAGAGAATCTAAGGAGCTCATAATGGATTTTCTTTAGCCTGAACACTGCCTAGAGTTTTACAATTCCTCCCCCAACCCCAAACAATTATCAAGACAGCCACAAAAGAAGCAACCCAAGCTACTGAGTGGCAAGGGAAGGAAATAACTCCATTTTAGAGCCTTCATGCAGGGAAAACAGGAATAAGGGCTGTAGCCAGGGCTCAATGGAAACAAAACTTGTGGCCCACCTGGGTACAACAGAGGTCAACAACAGGCTTCCCAGCAGCTCAGGTATATCAGGAAGGGAAGGGAAGTACCAGGGGAGGCAGCAGCACTTCCTCACTTCTCCACCCAGAAACAACTGCCCTACTCTGAATCCAAAGGATGAAGACACTTCTAAGATTCCACTCTTCTAGTGACCAAAGTAACAAGCTGGGAATATTCAACTACTTTCCTGATGCTGCCAGGAGTGTCAGCTCGATGCTGGTCCTATAGCCAAACAGGACCAAGGGGCTCCAGCAGTAGCCCCCCTCCACTGGGGCTTTTGTACCAGCAGAGCAAATTCGGCAAGTGCTTGACTCAGAGGTTGCTGGGAGTCCCACACTGCTGCCTGAGAATGCACTCCAATTTGATTAGAAGAAGGGAAGGTCTGGTTGCCGGGGATCCTGGTGCCACCCCAAAACCAGCCCTCTCCCCATGGCTGTGTCCCCCAGCCCCTTCCCTCAAATGGCACCTGCATTCTTATCCAAAAAGTAGGCCAGAAGGCAGCGCATGACAGCCTGGTGGGCGATGACGAGGACATTGCCCTGGCGCTCCAGCTCCATGATGACAGGCTCCAGCCGTTGTACCAGGTCCTGGTACGACTGTGGGGGTAAGTGGGGCAGGCTGGTAGGAGGCCAGGCTCAAGCTGGCAGCTGAGTTGGTGGCTGGGTCCCAGAGTCAATAGGCACTCCCCTGCTTCCCCAGCTGGCTTTTCTCCTGCAGGCTCAGCGACTTTGTGTCGCCTGCTAAGTGCCCCCAACCCTGGCATCTCTTGAGAATACTCAGACCTTTCAAGAGCAAGATTCAGACCAAGAAAACTACAGTTCAAGAAGAGGTAGTCTAAATTCAGACTGCTGTTTTTATTCTCCACGCATTAATAGGCAGCGTATAAGGCAACAAGAGAATCCCAGGAGTCTCCCTGGACCTCTGCTGTTCTGTTTTCTTTACTTTTGCCTTACATGTCCTTACAGCATGAAACTACTTAGACCAGGAAACAGCCTAAAACACCAAGGATGGTAGGAAGATAATTCATATCTCATGTTTACTCATTGACTATACTTGCTTGGGTGGGGTGGCATTGAGGGAGTGGAATGAAAAGAAGTGAAGATCATGTTGATTCTATAACATACTCAAGACAGAGGAAGTTTTCATTGAAATTTGTCATTCCCTTTCCCTGGAGATGTTAACAAACTAATGAAGCACTTGACTACCTAAGCCAAATTAAACACAGTATGGCCTCAAAATAGAAGGATAAAAAAAATGGCCCCAGACCACCCCTTCCTGGTCCCCCAAATCTTATTCAATTCTTTCCCCAAATTAAAGCTGACCCCTGAGCAATGGGCTGGGAAGCCATATGAGGGGAGTCTCACCTCTCCACCAGGATACCGATACAGGTATTTCTCTTGATCTCGAAGGGCAAACTCTTCTGGGTACTGCTTCTCGATCTCTGCATAGGTCATCTCCTCACACACACCCTGCAAGAAGCCACATTGGCTTGAAGAGGTAGACTGACCAACACCAGTCCCGTCCCAAATAAGGAAGATGACTTTGAAAATACTAGTTCTTAGCCAGAGTGCCTGGGGCTTGTGGGGTGAAGACCACTGCAGAGGGGAGGCAGCTTCTGTAGCTGAAGCTACCACTTTTTCCTACTACCGTGAGGAAACTTAAAGGTCACAAAAAGTCAACAGGATAAAAAGAACAGAAGGGAGGGAAAACTGAAAGGACTGGAGACTTCTAGCAGGAGGGAAAAAATGGAGGTGGGGGTACAGAGGAAGGAAAGAAAAAGAAATGCCACTTTTGTGCTCAAGGTCAGAGAAAGTCAAGAAAATTTTTGGAAAGGACTTTCCAGAATAGCTCTCCAAGTGATCTAAGCAGAAATTAAAGTGAGTAGATAGCTAATTCTGTTTCCCAGGAAGAAAATGTACAAATGAACAAAATGAGTCCTTGGTAACCCCATTCTACCCAGGAGCCAAAGTGGCAGGTCAGAAATTGGTTTGGGTTCCATCGTTGGCACTGGTGCTAGAGGCAGGCAGAAAGCCCCAATTAGGAGTGCAATTATCCCCACTTCCTTCCCCCAACTCCTGAACTGGCCACAGATTCAGTTTCTTCAAAGTTTCAACTCCATAATTCTATTTTTCAAGATAAAATTCACAAATTCTTATACACCACAATCAAGTGGGTTTTATCCCAGATATGCAAGGGTGGTTCAACACAAGAAAATCAATTAGTGTAATAAACCACATAAATAAATTGAAGAAGAAAAATCACATGATTCTCTCGATGCAGAAAAGGTATTTGACAAAATACAACATTCTTTCTTGACAAAAACACTCCAAAACTTAGGAATAGAAAGAAGCTTTCTCAATATGGTAAATGAATATATGAAAAACCTACAGCCAGCATTGTACTCAATGGTGAAAGACTGAAAGCTTTCCCGCTAAGATCAGGAATAAGACAAGGATGTCCACTGTCATCACTGTTATTCAATATTGTGATAGACGTTATAGTAAAGCAATTAGGAAAGATAAAGAAATAACATGCCCCCAAATAGGAAAGGAAGAAGTAAAACTTTCACTATTCGCTGATAATGTAATCGTATATCTGTAAGATCCAGAAAAATCCACAACAAAGCTACTAGAATAGACAAGTTCAGCAAAGCGGTGGGATACAAGAGTAATATGCAAAAATCATTAACGTTTCTATACTCTACTGATAAGCAATCTGTGGAGGAAATAAAAAAAATTCCATTTATAATAGTGACTTTCAGAATCAAATATTTAGGAATAAAGTTAACCAAGGATATAAAGGATCTGTATTTGGAAAACTACAAAACATAGCTAAAATAAACTGAAGAAGACTTTTAAAAATGGAAGGACATTCAGGTTCATGGACTGGAAGACAAAATACCATTAAGAAGTCAATTCTACCCAAACTGATTTACAGATTCAACACAATCCCAATAAAAATCCCAACATTCTTTTTTGCAGAAATGGAAAAGTCAATTATCAAATTTATTTGGAAGGGTAAGGGGCCCCAAAGAGCCAAAAAGATCTTTAAAAAGAAGAACAATGTTGGAGGTCTCTCACTTCCTGACTTTAAAGCATATTACTTAGCTACAGTGGTAAAAACAGCATGGTACTAGCATAAAAATAGATTGACCAATGGAACCAAATCAAGAACTTGGAAATAGATACTCATGTCTACAGTCAAGTGATATTTTACAAAGCTGTCAAGCTCACCCAGCTGGGCCAGATAGTCTGTTCAACAAATGGTGCTGGGAGAAGTGGATATTCATATCCAAAAGAAAGAAAGAGAACCTCTACCACACACCTTATACAAAAATTAACTCAAAATGGATCAAGGACCTAAATATAAATGCAACAACCATAAAACTCCTAGAAGAAAATGTAGGGAAACATCTTCAAGAGCTTATGGTAGACAGTAGTTTCTTAAACCTTACACCCAAAACATGCGCAACAAAAGAAAAAATAGATAAATGGGACCTCCTCAAAATTAAACACTTTGCACCTCAAAGGACTTTGTCAAAAGGGTGAAAAGGCAGCCGACTCAATGGGAGAAAAGATTTGGAAATCACATATCTGGCAAGGATTTAATATTCCTGATATAAAAAGAGATATGCCACTCAAAAATAAAAAGATAAAACCATTCATTTAAAAAATGGGCAAAAGACTTGAATAGATAATTGTCCAAAGAAGAAATACAAATGGTGAAATAACACATGAAAAAATATTCAATACCACTAGCAATAAGGGAAATGCAAATTGAAACTACAATGAGATATTATTTCACACCTCCTAGAATGGCCACTATTAAAAGATTAGAAAACTACAAGTGTTGGAGAGGATGTGGAGAGATAGGAACCTTTTCACTGTTGGTGGGAATGTAGAATGGTACAGCCACTGTGGAGGATTGTTTGGCAGTTCCTAAAGAAGTTGAATATAGACTTGCCATGTGACCTGGCAATATCACTACTAGGTGCATACCCAGAAGACCTGAGAGCAGTGACACAAACAGACATCTGCACACCAATGTTCATAGCAGTGTTATTGACAATTGCCAAAAGATGGAACTAACCCAGGTGTCTATCAACCAATGAATGGATAAACAAATTGTGATGTATACACACAATGGACTATTATGCAGCTGTAAGAAGAAATGAAGTTGTAAGCATATAACAACATGTATGAACCTGGAGGACATTAGGTTGAGTGAAGCAAGCCAGACACAAAAGGACAAATATTATATGATTGCATTACTATGAACTAAGTATGTTGTGTAACAAATTGTATGATTCCATTTATATAAAATGTAAATATAAATCAATTTATAAAGATGAAATTTGATTAGTGGTTATGTAGGGCTAGGGAAGGCATGCTAAGAGGTGTAGAGTTTTTCTTTTTAGAGTAATGAAATAATTCTAAAATTTTTGTGATGATGAATGCACAACATTGTGACTATACTAAAAGCCATTAATTATATACGTTAGATAGATCGTATGGTATGTGAATATATCTCAGTAAAACAGCTAAATAAATAAATAAATGTGCAAGAATAGCCAGAAATAGCAGCTATGTACAGCAGCTATGAAAAAGAGAGAGATTGAGAAGTAAAGAATTTTCTTGTTTGTTTTATTACTATTGTTATTATTATTATTGAAGTAATGAAAATGCTCTAATAATGGTTGAAGTCATGAATGTACAACTATGTGATTATACCAAATACTATTGATTGTACACTTTGGATAAATTGTATGCTTTATTAATATGTATCAACATGTATCAATAAAATTGATTTGTTTAAAAATAAAAAAAGAAATGAAATCATAAAGTATATGACAATATGCATGACCCTGGAGGACATTACGTTGAGTGAAGCAAGCCGGACACAGAAGGACAAATACTATATGGCTGTACTATTATGAACTAAACATATTGTGTAAACTCATGGAGTTAATAATTAGAATATAGATGACCCCAGGAAATAGAATGAGGGTAGAGCATGGAAAGCTGAGAGTTAATCTGTGCAGAATTGGTAAAAAGGTTGTTTGTAAATCTTTGAAAATGAATAGAAATGGTGAAAGCACATCATAGGGCTTGTAACTAGCAGTGCTATTACATGGGTATGACAGTAGCTGAAAGGGAAAGTCTAAGGTCATGGATATTACTTGAAGGAAAGCTAAAAAAAATGTAACATGGGGCTGACTGTGTAGCAGTGAAACCCCATGTGAAATATGAATATGGATAATATTGCATATATAAGACTGTTTTTATAAAATATAAATACAAATAAACTAGAGAGATGGAAACAGGATAGCAGCTATGCATGGCAGAGGAAGAAAGCATAAAGAGATTGAGAGGTGATGAGTTTTTGCTTCTTTTTTATTATTATTATTGGAATAATGAAAATTCTTTATGACTGAAGTGATGAATGCACAACTATGTAATTATACCAAACACCATTGATTGTACACTTTGGATTTATGTTTTATTGACATGTATCAATAAAATTGACTGTTAAAAAAAAAAAAAAAAACTCCCAAATTCTTTTAAAAGTTCCTGCCTGAATTGGATACTCCTATTGGATTTTTAGCCCTCAGAGCTTCCTACTCACAGCATCAATCTCATTCAGAATCTTCCACTGCTCATAAGTCACCCCCAGGGATTCAGCGGTCTGGATAGTCCTCTTCAACTGGCTTGTCCACACTTTCAGATCTACTATCTCTTGTTCCTCCAGAAACTTCCTTAGAGCCTGAGCAAACTGGGGTTTGAAAATAAAAATTTTAAAAAGAAAGAAAAAATACACACACACACAGAGTATGCATGGCCATGGTCAAAATCTGTATGTAAAGTGCTACATAGTTATTATAAACCTACGAGGAAATTAACTTAACTGGAGAACCCTGTACTGGGTTAAGAATACAAGAAATGCCCAGTAAATATCTGATGGCTGAATGATCACAGCAGAAAGGGTTTCAAATTAACCAGACTTCAATAGACTTCAAATCAGTGAGCAAGAAAACATTTTTATAGCACTTGCTTAAAAATCTGAAACGAGTCTAAGCCCAAATGGAATTGAAGAAAACAGTAAGAGGATAAGAGATGACCTCCACCATGCCCTTTTAACTCTAAGCCAGGAAATCCAGCCTGCCTGCTGGCTAGCTACTCACCTGCTTTCCCTGCACTGAGAGTCCAGAGTCACCCCCAATCTTCCCCAAGATATTGAACTCGCTCTCTCCATGCCGACAAAGGTAAATGGTGCGGGGCTGGACGTGGATATTCATGAGGTAGTAGACAATTTTGCTCTGGATATAGTCCTGGACTCTGTTTACTAAAAATCGCTGGCCCACATTTATCACCTTGATGAAAGAAAGATCCCTGGAACAAAGCAGGAAAAAAAAAAATCCCCTAGATATGAAAATCTGAGGATAACAGCAGGAAAGGATTTCTATAATTACTTGCAGGCTCATAGCAGCTCTTCCTCTCTCATCATATCCCCACTCACACATGGAATCAAATGATAAGAAATGGATTACCTCTCAGAACTAAGATCAAGTAAAATGACGTAAGCTTCTACCTGTCAGTACTCATTTCCTGAGTGCCTCTACTGTGCCATCAATGTAGATAAATATGATAAACAGAATTCAGGCTTCCTATCAGGGGCTACACAAGATGACCCAAGATTTTGCTAATCCAGAAATTTGGAGAAACACACCCCCATCACAGGCGGTCAATCCTGGGCCAAAATATGGCACCATGAGCAATGAGATGAGGGGAGGAGGCGGCAAAGCCACTCCACACACGCCCTGCATCTATCTCATCAAGCTTTTCTCAAAAGCATTGGCTTAGACAGTTTACTTTGTGACCATCACTTAATTTCTCTCATTATAAAAGTAATAAGTGCTTATTACCAAAAACTTCAGAAAAAAGGTAGAATGATAAAATAAAAATGACCCATAACCCTACCACTAGAGATGACATCTATAAACACTATATATTCTAGAATATTTTTTCTATGTAGGACTTTGAGCTAACTGAAGAATATACTATTATGCCGTATCTAGGGCATTGGTTTCAACCTCTGTATTAAGAGAACATTTCCAAATATGAGAATTCTGGGCAACTCACGTGAAGGAACTAAAAGACTCAAAACATGAAGCAAAGGCACTGCAGCAGTTTAGCAGTGTGCTGTGAACATTTGTCCTGCCATTTGCTTGTTCTGCAGGTCTATATTCTTATTTGAAGAGAGCTGTTAATGGCCCTGACCATGCTTTCACAAGGCTATGTTCTCACAGGTTTCTACGTGCACATCGTCTTTCTTTGGCATGAGCATGACATTTTGCCATGGCTCTTATACCTCACACGCAACCAGTTAATCAGTATTCTATATTACATTGCTGATAGACACTGCCATAGTGATGCTGGCTAGCATTTATTACACATTTCTCTGAGCCAGGCATTTTCCTTGGCATGTAGTATATATTATATGATATATAATATTATATATTACATGTTACATATAACAGCATATATGTATTATACTACGTAATATATTACATATATATTAATACTTGTGTGTGTGTTACATAATAAACTTTATTTTATTTTATTTTATTTATTTTTTTAAGATTTTATTTATTTATTCATTTATCCCCCCCTTGCTGCTTGTGCTCACTGGGTCAGCTAACCACGCCTTGCGGGTGGGCTTGCCTTCACCAGGAGGCCCCGGGAACCAAACCCGGGGCCTCCCATATGGTAAACGGGAGCCCTACTGATTGAGCCACAGCTGCTTCCCACATAATAAACTTTAAATATTGATCAAAACCTGGTGACATACCTTTGTGACACCCTAGCTTGAAATTACTTATCTAGAGCAGTGGTTCTCAACATGGGGTGGGAGACAGGTAATCTTGTCCCTCCCCCCCAGGGGACATTTCACAATATCTGGAGACATTTTTGCTTATCACAACTGGAGGCTAAAACTGGCATCTGGTGGGCAGAGGAGGGATGCTACTAAACATCCTGTAATGCACAGGACAGACCCACACACACACAGCAAACAAGTATCTGGCCCCAAATGTCAATAGCACTGAGGTGGAGAAATCTTGCTTTAAGAGCTAGAGAGGAAGAACTGATGATAAAAAGCACTTTAATGTTCAAGTATAACGCCCAGCCCACATAAAAGCCATATGAGCCTCACCTTTTTTCTCTTGAATGATGCAAACATTACAGGTCTGGATTGTCAGAAGGAGGTTTGGGGACAGAGGGAGAGAGATTCTTTTCTCAAATGAGACCCCTTCCTCCTCCAATCTTTCAAACCCTGGCCTTAGACCTTACTTGTCATAATTGTCCGGGTCAAGGGGCTGGTAGGTGACTTTGTAGCACTCGATTCTCTTCAGGAAGTCCTCCATCACGTTCTCCCTGTTCCTTTCAGGGTAGTCAGGACTCGACACCTTTACCTCCTGAAACCACCACAAGTGCAAGGGACTAGTCAAAGGTCTGCCCTCATTGGCCCTACCACAAATAGCCGCTGCTAAAAAAAGAAAAACAAGAAGTCCACAAAAGTGGCCTTTCACTGGCGTGTTGGCCATTCCCTTTCATTGAGCATCCCCTCTACCACCCCATGATCTTGGCAACCAAGAATGGAAAGACAACTGGGAAGTCATGTGCCTGCTCCCGGCTGAAGGACAGAGGCAGTCACATAGCTGAAGCTGCTCTGGGGCTTCAATCTACTCACGCATCTTCCTGGGAAAACAGAATGAGGTAGTTTTCCCCCATTACTGCTCTGAATAGGGTGTTTTTGACCTGATACATGCCTGCCTTGGGCTAAATGCCTCTTCCTTATATGATCCCAAGCTCCTAAGTTGCTGGGAGAGCACCGCCATGATACCATGCATGGATGTCTCACAGTACAGCATACCAAACAGGGACTGTCTTATCCCATGACCCCACAGGGCTTGAGGAACTCAGTGCAGAGGATGCTGAGCAGATGACCTTCCTATAAGGCAGTCCTTACAGATTAGGAAGATTCTGATGTAGCCTAAGAACATACTTAGGTCTCACCACCCAACTAATACCCAGCTCACCCAGCCAGGACTCCTACAGTCCAAGTCATGGCCTCTGCTCAACAGCTAATTCTTACTTTATTCCTCAAAGCCTCAGTTTCCTGGGAAGAGTGTGAAAGAACAAAATGGTGCTCTGGCAGAAGAGATCACTCTGTGAAGTTAAACATGTCTACTTCTTTCTCTGATTACCCAGTTGACCCCCTCCCACCACCACCACCACACACACATACACACACACACACACACGGCACAAATGATGAAGAGGAGGTGGTATGTGGGGGAAGTGGGGGATGTCACCCACCAGGATGTTGGCAGCAATGACATCAGGATCATCACAGACAGATTCCACAAAGAACACCTGGTCAGGGGAGAGAAGGCAGTGACAAACGAGTCAAAATTGGCCAGACTGCTAATTAATAACACATGCTCACACCTACCCCACTCCAGACACCACAAATCCCAGGACTTTCTTCACGGAAGTGGCCTCCAAGACCTACTCACTTCAAAATAGATTTTACCACATCCCCAGGGCCTCAAACATATAGGCTAAGGGTCTGAGAAAGGACCTGAAAGAAAACACTTAAGATTGGGGGTATGGCCCAAGAGAAGAGAATCAGATATCTGATCCTCTGCTCACCCACCAGAGTCAAACAGATCAACCCCCTCTCCCACACTTACTCTCTATTTCCACTCATTGCTTTTCCCTTAGCATGAGGGTCAGATCCTACCTTAAAGGAATTCTCCTTGGCAAAGTTCAAAATCATGTCCCTCCTCTCCCGGGTGGTATTGGTAGCATCAAATACCTGGGAAGACAGCATGCAAGGTAGATGAATGGGGACAAGCTATGAAATCCCACCAAGGCAAACCCAAGGTGGGTCTGAGCCCCAGGCTGGGCAGAGGGTGGGTACTGAGAAGGGGAAGAGGCAAGTAAGGCTCACCGCAATTTGCCCATTCTCCTCCGTGAGATATGCCTTAACATCTTCTAGTGCCACCAGAGCACATTGTCTGCCATGAGAGCAAAGGAAATCAGCAAGAGGAGTGGGGCAACACAAAGCTCAGTCAGAGACATGGACAGTTGGATTACTATATGGTCACATCTCTTCCCCCTTAGTTTTCCCACTGGTCATAATTTTTTCCTGACTGGATCTTTCAACTTGCCCACTGAGGTTTTTACATCATCGCACACAACTCTGCCCACCCCCCATTGCCCTGATGCACATATCCCATCCTTCTTTAGGCTTAGGCTACATGGATACAAGCACCTCCCTGAGCCCCCATCTTCTACCTGCCCATGCCCAAGGTGACCAGCGAATCAGATAGCTTCCACTTAAAATCCCCACGAGGTGGTTACTGAAAGAAAAACAAAGCCCTGCCACATCCAGTCTCATGATAGCAGAGAAAGAGTTGACCCAGAGGTCAGGCCTAAAGATGACAACTCACTTTCGGATCTTCATGGCCTCCTCGTTGTCATGCCGGAAGAAGTCATAGGACTTATAGGACTTGACTGCCTCTCGCCGATATACTCCAAGATTGAACACTGCAGGAGACACCCAAACTCTTCAGTAGCAGAACAATAAGATGGCCCCACAAGAGAGCATTTCTTGGCCTAATGTCAAGGTGGCCAAGGGATTGAGAAAAAGCACCATGATATGTTGGGGACAATACCAGATTAAGAGTCAAAGAATTGGGTTCCAGCCCCAATTTACTAGACCTTGGACTAGTCTTAAACTGTCTGGCTTTCAATTTCCTCACCCACTGTGTCTATTTCACCAAGTTACTACTAAGATCAGACAAAATGATACATATATGCAAGTGCTTTGAAAATGTGAAGCCCTATATTTATTCTATTCTTTTTTTTTTTTTTTTCTTCCATTTTATTCTTAATACTCCTTTCAGAGGCATACCCTCACAACCAGGCCAATCAGCCCAGGCCAGGAGGAAACAAGTCTGGGAACAAGTTATAAACCCAGCAAATGAGGAAGCAACCACTATTTCTGCCAGCAGCAACATGCAATGTTGGTGCTAGGGAGAACAAGTCTCGTAGAGGCCTATGAGACCCAGGAACTGATCATTCCCCTTCCTAAGGAATGACCTGCACCTACCTTTGGTGGGTACCCCAATCCAGTTCAGGTAACGTGTGAGTTTCTTGGACACGTAGGTTTTGCCCCGGGCTGGCAAGCCAATCATAACGATGAGAGTCGGGGAGTTGGTCATGTATGAGGCCCATGCTAGAGGAAAATGGAATTGAATAGAACTAAATTATTAGGGGGTCTATTAAGGTTCATTAAATGGGCTAGAGACTTCATGGTCTTTATCTCATTTAAGCTTCATAAACCTGTAGGGAAAGGATCCAGGAAGACTGGGAAGGCAAACTGAGTAGATATCTGAGACCCTCCAGAAATTGAGTCAAAGGGACATGCAGATTCCCAGTAAGTCTATTTCCCACATGTCTGAGGTCTTCACAGAGGTACCCAAGGTGGAAAGAGGGAAGAGAGTGGTAAGGATTAGAAAGAAACAAGACACTTTCCTTAATACAAGAATGCCTAGTAACACAAGAATGATATAGCTATGAAAGAAGGTCTTGTGCCTAGAGATTCTACCAGTGCAGAACCAAGCTGACTTAGGAGTCATTTTAGGAAATAAGTCCAATAGAGTTTCTATCCTGAGGATCCCATCCATCCCTTAATAGACACAGGCAAGAATTCATTTTCACACTGCAAAGAGAGCCTTGCCTCAAGCTGCTTTGGCCTTTGCACTCAGGCCACAAGCTCTTCCTTCAGTACAAATTTCTAAAACAAAGTGACATTCTGGCTGTGGCAAAGCCTACTTGTTATAGGTTCTGACTAGCCCTCAGGAAGCTGCATGGTAGAGTTAGCCCCCACAGGCATCAGGGCCAGCCTGTCTCAGTGGCCCATATAAAGGCAAGACAATACAATTTAGAAGCAGGAACAGTCATTATGTTATCCTTCCTCAGTAGACATATTTCAGGAATGTTCCTTTACAGAGATATGCCTCAATGGATAGGTGGGTACACCAGATGCTCCAAGGTCAGGTGACTTGCCTAATGATAGAGTCAAGGGTAGAGCTAGGATTCGAATCCATATCTTAGATTCCTCAGCAGCTTTTCTCCATAAAAATAGGTTGTGACTCCTTGCAAGCTGCCTCCTTCCTGCCCATCCTGCCATGGGGTGGTGGTGGGAGAGGTGCCTGCACTGCTGCTAAACACTTTCCTTGGGCTAAAACCCAGACAGATCATCTGGGAGGGGTCAGAATCTGCCAGGCAACTATGAAGGAAGATCCTGTGCACAAATAGGAAAAGGCAAGAAAGGCTTTTGCCTTCCACTTCCCAGCACTACTTGTTAGAAGCTGCCCTGCAAATTATTGCTCTCCTCTGCCCTAGGACAAAGGGATCCTGTAAGATTAAGAGAAGAATTCAGTGAAATTGAGTTACAGGGATGGAAAATTCATCTTTCACCTTTTGAGGAAGGAATGACTAAAGATCTCAATGGAGAAGTGGCCAGAAGGGCCTGGTAGAGAACAGACATTAGAGGGAAGAGTTTCCTTAGAGTATGTGGCAAGAAGTACTTCACAGCCAAAGTAAGGGAGTGGTGGATGCCCTGACCAGGGGGTCAGAGGGTCTGGCTTTTAGTCCTTCACCCACTGGGCACATGGAATATCCGGGGCCCGGGCAGGAGTGCCCTTCAAAGTAGGTACTTGTGCAACACAGGGTAATCATCATCACTATCCAAATAGGGAGCCCAAATGCATAGCGAACGCCACTCATCTCTGATCTCTGACCCCTCGGGGCAGATATATCTTCATGGAACTAGCTGCCTCATTTCAGGTAGTAACATCCCCCTGAGTCTTTACTTTTTCCAGCTCAGTGCCCCACTCTTCTCCATCCCCCATAATTTGGCTCATTACCTGTACCACTTTTAGTCCTGCTGTGTCCACACCTTCCAGCCCATTAGATGTTTCCTCCAAAGATCAAGTTAACCTTCCGAAAGCTTAAAATGAATAGATCATGGGAGGGAACCAGCTGTTCCATGTTTACTGAACTGGATAGAAAGTGCTAAGAAGAAAACACTGGCCACCAAGGGCCACCAAGGACTCCCCACGGTTTCCTCCAGCAGTTTAACTCCCATCTCTGCCTTAGTTCACTCCCCCACATGCAATCAGCACTTCTCTTTTTCTGGAGTACAAAACAAAACCACACTTCCTATCTCAAATTGCCACATGGGCAAAAGCTAGGTACAGTCTGTGTTGCCTGTTTATAAAATACAAAACAAAAACCCACCCCCACCACCTTAATTTGTATAGTAGATAGCTCACACTGATTAATTTCAGAAACAATGTAACACCCTCCTCAACATACAATGGAAAGCTGCTTCCATGACCAAGGTCTTTTTCCATTCTTTTTTCTAAATAGGTCCCACATTTTTTAAATATGCTGCCCATTAAAGTGCATTGCATTAGTAATTATCTTATTTTTATTCATGCCAGTTATTTCCTACTGCTTGACTGATACAGGCATAAAATAACCAAGTTCATGACCACAACCAAACAGAAGCTGATGTTTCAGTTAAGCAGTGCAGCTAAAATTGATGAGGTCCAATTTTCATAAAGCATTTTGAAATATTAAAAACAGCTTACAATAAAGAACTTTTGGGGAGAGCAAATTAGTAATATTGAGCAACATTTCAAATATATTTATCTTAGACCTGTTATTTCTGTAGGGAAAGTCGCCAGCACAAAAGTGCAAAGATGTATGTGCAAGGATGCTCATTGCAGCATTGCTTGCAATGGTGAAAAATTGGAAACATAAACATCCAACAGTGGTAGGCTGGTATACGATGCAATACTACACAAAATAAAGTAAATCTGGATTTACCAACACAGAAAAGATGCCCACAATAGAATAAATTAGAAAAAAGATAAGAAAAAAGGAAATGGAACAGAACAGATATATACTGTATGAACCTATTCTCATTAATAGGACACACCAGAATAAGTTGTCTGAAAGAAAAGAACTTAACAGAGAAAGAAAAGATTGTGAGAGATTTTTTACTTTTCAATTAATTTCTTTTCATATTGTTTGAATTTTTTTTTTAATGAACATGTATTGCTTTTGTAATTAGCGAAAGGTACACATAGTAACTTGTCTGCTCCAGACGTACTCAAAATAGCTGACAATAAGAGAGAAAGTTTCAAAAGAAAGAAACAAATAAAGTAAATCATGATCCCCTCATTCCTGCATTTTCATAGAACCCTGAAAAATTTCATAGAACACTCATCTGGGAACCTTAAACGTGATTTACTCACCTGCTGCCCTCCACCCTCCATCCCTGGAATAGCTGAAGTCCCAGTGATGCTCCTTTGGAGGTTTTAGCTCCCAGAAGCCTTTTTTTTTTTTTTTTTTTTTTCTCAACCCTGAAGTCCTAAAGCCCAGTCACTTCCCAGAGGCGAAGTTACCAACACAAGAGTAATTAGCAGCAAGAGAATAAGGCTGAGCTATTAATAAAGCAACTGTTGGTGTGAACACTCTGGAACCAAGGGATCTGGCTCCAAGATAAAGGTAAATAGCAAAGAACATAAACTAACACATTTCTTATAACTGGATTTTCTCCCTTGACTATGGCTGCAATGGTCTCACAAATCCAACCCATGAGGCGAGAAGAAAGTGGGTTAAGTGAATAATGGCTGCTTTAGGACAACCAGATGTCTCCAGCAGGGGAGAAAAAGCCAGTTGGAGTAGAGGGTGGAGCTTGGAAAAGAGAAATTAGAGCCCAGGGCAGGAATTTGAGCCTCGGGGACAGGAACGCTTAGTATTACTGCTTCCCTAAAGGAGGGCAACTAATTAAAGTCTTCAAGGAAGAAAAACCAGAGAGTTAGGAAGGAGTGGTAGGAGAGATTCCTGGTGTGGAGAACAAAGCAGAACTAGAAGGACTGGCACTGGGCATTCTGCTGGTCAGAGAACCACCTCCCACCCCCACCCCTGCAATGATCACAATTATTGACACCAGCCCCTTTCCCCCAGCTGTCTGCTCCATTTGGAATCAGGTGTCCTAGTAACTTTGGTGTACCCCCTTTAAGAGGTACATCCCATATCCCAAAATCTGGGTTACAATATTATTGAACAAGGAGAAAATGCTCTTTATTGAAAAAATAATTCTTCATGGGGCTCTTTTAAATAGTGAACACCCAGCATACCATTTAGAGTATAATTCAATTTGTATACAATGTATCAAGAATAAACACAGGGAGAGGATATGGCTCAAGCCTTTGAGTGCCTGCTTCCCACGAGAGGTCCTAGGTTCAGTTTCCAGTGTCTACTAAAAACAACAAAAAAAGGCAAAACAAACAAAAAAAATCCCAACTCCCCAGGTTCAACCCCCAGCCCCCTGTATCTCAAATAAATAAATAAATAAATACAGCATGCAGATAGAGGCACCTGTGAAAAATAACATAAATCAGTTAAATAACATATGTTAGCTATGTACCCAACCATTTCTAAGGCTTTACTGTATTTACTCACTTAATCCTCATAGATACTATTAGTATCCCCACTTAATAAAGAAGCAAATTGAGGCATGGAGAGGATAAGCAACTTTTTCAAAGTTAAGAAGTAATAATGCCAGGATTCAAATGGAGACAATCTAACTCCAGAGGCTGCACTCAAACATCATGCTATAAGAGTTAACTCCCATGGTATATTTTGTCCTCACTACCTGGCTTCCTGCCTTGGCAGAGAAAGGAATGCCCAATCACAGAGGTGTACCAACCCCAGTATCACATCCAAACCAGCTGCCTCTGCTGAGTCCAAACTCTAGCGAGCCTCATTCCTGCTAGGTGAAGTGAGATTCCCAACATTAATCATAAGACTGACAAGGGTGTGACATCAAGGTCGAGGCTATGGGGAAGGCTCCAAACACAAGACGATTTCCAGTCTCATGTTAGTCAGCTGTTTCCATTTGCTGATTATATGTATTAATATATACAGTTATATATATATATATATATAACAACTAAAGCAAGAACTAACAAGATTCCAAAGAGGGAGAGAGGCAATCTGGAAGCAGGGGCAGGAGTTAGCATTCCTTGTGATTCCCAGAAGCAACGTTTGCAGACAAGCTGCCCAGGACCTTTTTGATTGGGCTATGTAGCCTATAATGATGATTAGGACTGCAGATGCAAGGAAATGGTACTTTATCTCCCTGAAAACCACCCCTCTGCCTCTGTCTAAAAGACCAGTATGAAAATGCTCACCTAAAAACTGTTCAGAGATGAACCTGCAGGGAAAACAGTTTGCAAAGTACAAGAGCAAAATCTGTGAGAAAGTAAGGTACCAAAACACCTGAGGAAGTCAAATGTCAGGGCAGGATTCCACTGAGGTCCATCGGAATGAGGACAGCCAGAAATTATTGGCTCCTAACTGCAATTTCTGCAGTGAGCCCCACACGTCCAAAATTTAGCCCAACAGATAAAGGGAAACATGAATCACATGCCCCTGCCTGCAACCTGCTTCTCTGTCTTCCTGGCTGTGGTTACAATATGTGTGCCCTGACTTGCAATCATCAAGTGATTATGCAGATACCCCCAGGGGATGGAGATTCAGTTAAAGAAAGCAGTAAGAAATTGCTGGGCTATACCAACAGTCTAGACTCAAGGACAGACATTTCACTGGGTCTACTTGTTTTAGGCAGGAAATTCTCCCGGGGAGACTTTGTTTTAAGTTTTCTTATCAAAAATTCTGTTTCTCACTCCCACCAAGAAACAGAATCTATGATTATAACTCTCTTCCCAAAACAAAATCTGGGGAAAGAGCAGCCCCCTCCTCTCTTTCCCAGAACTCACAACATTTCTTCTCTGAAGTTCGAAGATTTGGGGTTTTGATTTCATGACTATTGTTGTTCTGTTCTGAGGAAGAAGACATAGCAGCTCTTCAGGAGATGTCTGGAAGGGACAAAAGGAATATAAGGGAGGGAAAGAAGAAGACATCCATCTAAACACTCAATGAAGAGAAGCAGTGAAAGTACCCTGAAGCCAAGAGTCTTCAAGACCATTCCTCTTTCTCCACTTAACAGTTAGAAGTCCTTGGATGAGTCATGAACTTCCCTAGCCCTCTGTTTCCTCTCCTATAAAGACAGTTGCCGTACAACCTAGCATTTATATGCTGACATAGGACTTTACATTCACATAAGCTATTTCCGTCAATCCTTCCATCATTCAATCTTGTAATAAGGCAGATTTTGCTATCATTATTACTTCTACCCATTTTAAAGACTGAAACGCTGAGATTGATGGACATTAGTACTTTGCCAAAGTTCATTTCTGACCTCAGATATTAAAGTACCTAAATAATCTGAGCAAGTAGTGGGGGCCGGGAGGATAGTTCAAATTCCTTAGCAAGAACTAGCATTCTAACATTCTAGCCCAATAGTAGGATGCAGCCCAGAAAAAAAAAAAAAAAAAAATGAAAGAAATGGGGAACTCTCAAACTTGTTCCCTTCAGGGAAAACTGTAACTGGACCGAGAGACAGCCCTAGCCCATCACCATTTCTCTCCTGGTGTTTTCATTCTCAAACCCTGCTCTGCACCCTCTCCCCAGGTATCCCTTGGGACACTATTTATAGAAGGAATGGTGGGGCGCAGAGAGGTGGTAAATGACTTCTCCGATGTCATCTGCAGAATAAGGGGTAAGTACTACTGGAACAGTGGGCGGAGAGATGCCCCGGTGCATACAAGTCTCGAGCTCACGCCCCAAACCCAGTCAAGGGACTCATAAGGTCAGAAGGTCCCGTTGCTTCACTGACGTTGCACTGTTCCTTCACTGACCATACCAATCCTTCAACCCAAACACCAGCTGCGGTTCCCGGACCGGGAATGACCGCACTCCCAGTAATGACCCGGGTACTGAGACTTCCCGAAACAGCAAGGCATCACCGTCCGGCAAGTCGCCCGGGTACACGGAGAACCCCTCATCCCACCCGCCCAGGCGCCCTTCCAAACGCTGCGCAGCTGCTGCTCACCCTATGATTCCTCCTAGATTCCTCCTGGCAGCGTCCCCAGCGCTTCCCCGGGAACGCAGCGGACCGGACCGAACGGCTGTGGCAGGGGCAGGGCACCAAATCCCTGACAAATCACGTCCCCCAGCCTGCCTCCGCCCACCGCGCCGGTCCTCACCTGGAGAGAATCATCCGCCAATCGTGCGCCGGCAGGCCTAGGGGGCGGGGCACAAGTTGGACTCGATGACGCCAGCTCCAGGAGGATGGAACCCTGAAGGGGAAAGAGCGCAAGTTCCCAGGGGTCCTAGCTCTGTAGTTGCATCGTTGCCTGGCAACTGATATATTGGGCTGGGGGCGGAGTTAATTAAAAGCATTGCTTCAAGCTCTCGCGAGATAGAACTATTCCGTAGCAGTCTAGACCTGCTGCGATCTTTTGGTCACCCGGGAACGCTGTGAGATTTAACGCTTTCATGCCTGAATCCCAACGCGACCTCGTCAGACCCATAATTGGAACGTAAGCTTTAGAAGGTGCAAGAGAAAGAGAGCTAGAGCTAGAGCTAGAGCGAAAGACAATGAATATGTATCTCTTGGAAAAGAGACAGAAACTCAGGGATGTCTTACTCCACCTTCACCTGGGAATTAAATTCATCCTTCAAGCAGCTGAAATAGCACTTTCTCTTGGAAGCTTTTTTACAAGTCCCTGTATGTTATAGTTGCCTTTTCTGTGCCTATATAACTCTGACTTTATCCAGTAAGTATTTATCGAGCACTTTCTATTTGCTAGGCACAGTCTTAGGGATACAGGGTTGGAAAATTTAGCGTTATCAGTTGTTCTGAAATTCAAAGGTTATGTGCTCCGTCCATCCCATCCCTTCCTCCCCCCCGCCCCCCTCCCCGATTACTAGTGTTGCCCCAAACCGCAGGTTTGCTGTCCGACCCGCACTGAAATCAATATCGGGACACCGATGGTTCAGAAAAAGAAAAGGCTTTAGTGCAAGGTCGACCGGCATTGGAGACGGATCCCCTAGGCTCAAATCTGTCTTCTTGAGTCTAAGAAGTTGAGGGTTTTAATGGATTCAACCAAGGGTCGGTGGAGTTGTTACCATGACAATAACAAGTATAAACAACAATATTATGTAAAGGAGTGGAGCTAAGCTAAAGTAACCATTACAATAAAAAGTATAAACATTGTAGTCAGCGGTTACACAAGTACTTGTTATCCTAAAGGCCAGATGGAGTCCATGTTGATATGCCCGAGGCCTAAACTGAAGCCTGGATGACACGTTTGTTCCTATCCTTCGTTCCTCCTCCTCATACTGCCAGCAGTGGAATGTAGCAATTACCCAGATGCTGACTTCATCCTTTGCTTTCTGAAGTGACATATCAACATTTTCAAGTTACTGTCCCACTGATGTGGGCAGGCCAGTCCTCCAGCCCCTTTAACCTTAATGAGTCAATGTGTTGCAGCGACGAGTCCAGTCACGAGAATCTGGTTGTTTTTGACAGGTCCTTTGACTCACTGATCGTTCTTGACATTCCTTTGCGTTCTGAATTATTACTTTGTTTCTCCCGGTACAGTTTGGGTGTAGTTTGGAAGCCCGGATTTAATCATTTCCGACCTCACTGTGCATGTTTACATTCCAACCTATTTGATTCAGAAACTCCTTCCCCCGCCCTCTTCCCTTGAACATATATGCTGCCGACGCGGAAGGCACCTCACTCGCTCTATAGGTAGCAAGACCAATAGTTCCTTAGCATTACAGGCAAATCATCCTTTAGCAGCAGTGGGGCTGGGGAATTAGTTGCCACTTTAAGAAAGTTCGAGCTTACTAAAGCGCGCCGGCAGAAGTCGTACCAAAGTGTCGCGAGAACTGTAACCACCGGCAACTTCTCGCGATGTTTGGCCCGGCGAAGGGTGGCCATTTTGGAGTCCCCCCGGTGGCTGGTTGCCCCGGCGGCATCTCTCAACCTGCTGCCGGGACCAAAGCTGGCCCGGCGGGTGTCTGGCCTGTGGGCAGCCGGACCGACACGATGTGGCGGCTCCGCTGCAAGGCCAAGGACGGCACCCATGTTTTGCAGGGGTTGTCCAGCCGAACCCGGGTGCGGGAACTCCAAGGCCAAATTGCCGCCATCACCGGTATCGCCCCCGGCGGTCAGCGAATCCTCGTCGGATTCCCGCCCGAGTGCCTGGACCTCAGCAACGGGGATACCATTCTCGAGGACTTGCCCATCCAGTCAGGTAAGGGGATCGGTCTGTGCCAAAGAAAGCCTTGTGAGGCTGGAGAGAGGCGTGAGGAAGAAAAGGAACCAGTCCCGGCAAGTTGGCTCTGGGTCAGCTGGGGCCTTTGAGGGCAAGGGTGAAGGTAGATTAAAGTACAGATAACTCTTATGGAGGCAGGACAAGTGTCTAGCAACTCCTACTCTTTACAAATGGTTGAAAGAGACAGGGAGGGTTCAACCCCTGTGAGAAGCCCAAAGGCTTGGAGTCTTCCTTCCCTGTTCTCCTTTCTGGTCTGTCTGAAAAATATCACAGTTTGATTTTACTCAGCATCTACAAAAGTGTAAAAAAGTAGGACCTATATTCTCAGTCCTTACTATACGATGGCTCTTTTCCCCTTTATCACTGATCAGCAGGCCTGAAGGGTAAAGGACACTTATCTTTTTTTGTTTGTTTGTTTTCCTGGTTTGTTATTGCAATAACCTTCATATACACTTATTTTCACAGTTAGGCATACTGATTTTAGAGTTAGCATTTAAACATCCACGAAAGGCCCTGTCAAGTTTAACCAACAGTAGTTACTTCTATGGCGTATCCAAATTTGAACAGCAACTTTGGTAATTAAAAGCTTTCCTCTCTTTAATCAAAGACTGTCAACAAACAGGATAGATGCGTTTAAATTTCAGATGAAGAACCCCCTGGTGGCCTAATCTATGGTGAATACTTTCTGGAAGATTTGTGCTTTTAAAATGTGGATAAGGAAACTTTGTTTTTTGTTTTTTTGTTTTTTTTTTTTTTTAAAGATTTTATTTATTTATTCATTTATCCCCCCCTTGCTGCTCGTGCTCGCTGGGTCAGCTAACCACGCCGTGCGGGCGGGCTTGCCTTCACCAGGAGGTCCCGGGAACCGAACCCGGGGCCTCCCATATGGTAAACGGGAGCCCTACTGATTGAGCCACAGCCGCTTCCCAGGAAACTTTGTTTTTAAAATGTATTTTTTTCAAGTAAGTATAAAGGTGTATAACCCAGGCCCATTCCCTAAATTGGGAAGCACTATGAAGCTTTGTGCTCTTTGTTTTATTTTCATCTTTATGAGGATTCAGTAACAAAAAGTGTTACTAGTAACTTATTTGCAAAGCTCTCTTCTCTTTAGTAACTCCAGTTTATGCTTTCATTCTTTCTGTTTGTAATTTACAGACTTGGCTAGTAAAAACCAATCCCATCTATATTTTCTCTGCAGTTCTGGATTTGTTTTATTTTTTTTTTAACAGGAGACATGCTGATTGTTGAAGAAGACCAAACCAGGCACAAAACTTCACCTGCGATTACAAAACATGGTGCTCCTAGTTCCTTCAGGGAAACTGTGCCAGTGCTTGCCAGAACGGCGGTCCCAGCAGATAACTCTTGCCTCTTTACCAGTGTGTACTATGTTGTTGAAGGGGGAGTCTTGAATCCAGCTTGTGCCCCTGAGATGCGACGCCTCATAGCACAAATTGTAGCAAGTGATCCAGACTTCTATAGTGAGGCAATACTGGGAAAAACAAATCAAGAGTACTGTGAATGGATCAAAAGGGATGATACTTGGGGAGGAGCTATTGAGATATCAATTTTGTCTAAGTTTTATCAATGTGAAATATGTGTAGTGGATACACAGACTGTAAGAATTGATCGTTTTGGGGAAGATGCAGGATATACCAAAAGGGTCCTGCTTATTTATGATGGCATTCATTATGATCCACTTCAGCGTATCTTCCCTGACCCAGACACCCCTCCTCTGACCATTTTCTCCTCTAATGATGATATTGTTCTTGTACAAGCACTGGAATTAGCAGATGAAGCTAGAAGAAAGAGACAGTTTACTGATGTAAACCGCTTCACCCTGAGATGCATGGTGTGCCAGATGGGATTGACTGGACAAGCAGAAGCAAGAGACCATGCCAAGGAGACAGGCCATACCAACTTTGGAGAAGTGTGATCTATGCATGATGAGGGTTGAAGCCTACTACCTCACAGATCCAGAAGGCTCTGGGTTTTCCAATAAGCTAATCATATTCCTAAAGAACAAAAGGACACAATGCTTGAACCACCCTTTTAACTTAAAACCACTAAGACACTGAAATTCTTTGTTAAGATTAAAATTAGTGTGCAAGTTTACAGATGTGTGTCCACAGTGGTGATACATGCCCTCTTTCTGCTGGGGTTACAGAATAGGTGGTGCTTGCCACCTGCTGACGCTAACCCGAAGATTGAGTATTAGTATTATAAACTAGCATCCAGCAGCATTAACTTGTAGAAGACGATGACATCACATTTTGGGTAATCCGGAAGGCCTCAGGCGAGGCTACAGGACATATACCACAGTCTCCAGTAATTAAGTCCTTTTAATAACTCAATGAGTTAATAGTTTCTAAACTATGAATTGATTCCTCAAATGGAAGATACTCAGAGTTGTCAAAACTGAGTTTATATTGCAATTTGTTAGACTTTATAAGTGTGTACTTAACTGATTAAAAGTACAAATCAAGCAATTGCTACAAGGATGGGTCTATTCCTTGAGAATGTTATCTAAAAGCACGAACTGATAGTGCCCTGTTTAAGATTCTAGTGTATAAAAGTAGAATGTATGAGGGGAAAGATGCCTGAAGCAACTGACTGAAGCTTTAAAAGACAGTTGGCCTCATGTTTTAATGCGACTTATTTGGTCTTTGTCACACTGGGTAAAATTTTAAAATTAAGCAGGGTAGGTTCTTCTAATTGAAATTCCTTGAAATTTGCTTAACTTTTGCTTTTTTCATAAAAATTTGCCAGGGGGATTTAATTTCCTCAGCTTTTTGTTAAGAGAACATCCTCCAACTTCTGGGGGAAAAAATCTTTAAAGTGATAATGGTGTAATTTGGTTTGCTTTGTGCAAGATATTTTGCTTAAGCGGTATTTTCATGCTAACCTTATCCTTCCACGAATGCTTTGTTTTCATAATTTCACTTTTCTGCAAATTAGCACTTTGATTATCAGTAGTATTTTACTTTGTCTTTGAAGAGTTTTAAAATAATTGGGATAGTAATGTTGAATGAATTTGTTTCACTTCCAAAATACAGGTTTTTTAATCCTTGCCTTATTCAGCTTTCTCAGAATTCTGGTTTCTTCCTAATATTAGATATGTAGCCATTTGCTTGGTTGGCTTATCTGCAAGGCACACCCTCTAAAATTTAGCTTTGCTATGAGATCGTCCAGCTAAAGTTTTCTACCTCTCTTCTTGATTCTTCTTAAGATCAGGGATGCTAAATTTAAAATTGTTATGTATTATCTCACATAATGTGAAGAGGCTTAATGTTACGAAGTTTTGTTATCTTGGTCTCATTTTTGATTAAGTATTCTTACTGAGAAAACTAATGTTACACTTAAAGGCACTTATATCTCTTCCAGCATCTCTTCTTGTCAAATGTTTTTAAAGTTGAGATTTGCTTTCAGCACTTCCACTTCGTGAAAGTGGCCATGTAAAATTAAGGAACATGTAAGCAATTTTAAAAGTTCCTTTAAAGAACAATTCACAAAGTATGCTTGAAATCATTAGATGGCATTTCTAGAGTATCTTTTGTGTATATAGCTGCGTTAGGCATTCATTATAAGTTATTATGGTCAAAACAACTTAGAAATGTTTTAAGTTTCTATTTTACTGAGCCTTAAGACAGCACGTGTAAGCTTATGATACTTAATGTTTGGCAATCATAATAGGTATAAATGACTATGATTGAAAAGCTCTTCATACCTAACTCTTATCTGGTCTAGATGGCTTTTTCTATGTCCTTTATTTTTCCCTAGAATATACTACATTTAAAACTGTAAATTAAGATATAGCACTGGGTAGCATCCCTCAAATTGAGCTTTATGTATCATTATTCATAAAACTTCCCTTCCTTTCTTAGTACTTCAAGAGCCAATCTTAATGTTTGCTTCCTGAAATTTTAGATCTAGAAGTTCATTCATGCAGCAAATATTTATTTTTTTGCTCCAGGCATGTATTAGTATTAGTGTGTTTCCTAATGTAAATTTCTGTCGCTTTAAAATTAAGACTATATTTTATCTATAGTGGATTAATTGAACAAGTGGAAAGAAATATAACACTGATTGTTTACAAAATTAAGCTCTTCATTTTAAGTATTTTTGTTTACATATTTAAGCTTATGCTTTTATAGCAAGTGTCAAATATTTATTCAGGGGATCTTACTCTATTTTACCTGTTGTTATCCATCTACAAATTCAGCACTAATACTTTGAATATAGTGTTCTGATTAAAATTCAAAATGAGACACTATTTGTAGACCATTTGATGTAGCTATTGAGGATTTAAAAACCTAAACTACTCATTCTAAACTCAAGCTTGTAAGCTTCACGATTTAAAGATTTCTTTTACTGTACATTATTAAGCTTGAGGACGGTGGAAATCTTAAGTATTTAGTACTTGCTGTGGGATTAAAGGGAATTGTCTTAAGTTTGCACTTGAGCAGAGTCCCTTCTTCCTACTCATTCACTTTTCTAGTGCCATACAAGAATATTCTTTTAAAATGAATTTACATTAGTGGCAGAATGAATAAAGACTGTGTTTTCCAATACCCTCCTTTCCCTTGCTTTTCGGGTTTAAATATTAGGTACACTCCTAGATAGGGTGATTTTAGAAGTTAAACTTAATATCCTTGGGAATTTTGTAATGTGATAGTCATGAAGACATCATCAGTTTATTATATCTTCTGTTGATGGTTAGTGATCGATTTCTTAATTGAGTCCCATAAGTGAGAAATGGGCATAGTCAAATGGTAGCCTTAAAAGTGTGGCTGCTGGTCAACTTGACACTATTAGTAAGTACTAATGTAATCATGCCACTTGATTATTCAGTGAAGTTCAAGTCCCAGCAAAATCATTATCAGGAATGAATAACCTTGCATTGTCTGCATACATGTCCTTGAGTACCCAAGCCTAACTTGCTTATTCCTTCTATCCTTTGTAGGGATTAAAACATAGGTTGTCCTAGCTAAACATAGTTTACTGTATCTTTGAAAAATTTAGGATGGGGAGTATGCAAGATTAAGCAATAGAGTGTTTTTCTTTACAATTCAGGTGACCTTTCCAAACTTCCATATATTAAGAATCATGTTCTTTCATGTGTTGACATATGTCTGTTATTATTTGCAGCACTTTAAAAAATATGAAATAAAAGTTTACATGTTTCCATGTTATCCCTCTCCAGGGATCTTACACTGCAACATGGATGAACCTTGAAGACATCATGTTGAGTGAAATAAGCCAGACACAAAAGGACAAATATTGTATTGTTTCTCTTATATGAAATAATAAGCAAAATTATAGAGACAGCAGATGAGTGGTTTCCAAGGGTGAGGGGAATGGGAAGCTGTTGCTAAAAGAGTATGAGTTTTTGTTTGGAATGATAAAAATAGTCTGGACATAGATAGTGGTGAAAGTTACATAGTGTTGCCAATGTACTTAAATGTCAAAAAGTTGTCCACTTAAAATTATTTTTATGATATATTTGATATATCTGCTTTACCACGATTAAAAGTAAATAAATTTTTAAAATGCTATTTGGAAAAAATATGAAGGCTGCCAAATCTATATATGAAAGTTTTGTTAAAATTAAAAAAAAAAAATTCTTGAGCTGCTACCAAGAATCATTGTATAGTATAGATTATTCAGTGACACAACATTGTGGTATTTTGATAACAGTAGAACTCAATTTAGGAGCACGTTCTGTGGCCTGGCATTCAAAATGTTATTTATAACTTTGTACAGTACAGTATTCAAATTTGTTCTTGTAGAACAAAGACTACTATAGCAACTTATAAAAGTGGATTTTTAAAACTCATTTGTTTCTAACCAAACTTATATTAAGGAAGCTGAT
Source organism: Tolypeutes matacus (assembly GCA_026826555.1). Taxonomy (NCBI): domain Eukaryota; kingdom Metazoa; phylum Chordata; class Mammalia; order Cingulata; family Chlamyphoridae; genus Tolypeutes; species Tolypeutes matacus. The sequence goes on from JAKSZT010054304.1 coordinate 49,250,935, forward strand.
TTTTGAGTCAGACCTTCAAAGTGTCATACAGGTGACATCAAGTCTAAAGTGAAACACTTGATTTGAATAAGCTAGTTATTAACTGAAGAGGTTTTCTTATTAAGAGTTACATTTCAGTGCAGTTCATCCAACTTAGAATATAAGGGTTTTATTCTTCCTCTTCCTAAAATTAACTGGCATTTTGTTTTACAGTGCTTTGAACATTTATTTTAGAGAAAATTATGACAATGACATTGAGCATTTCCAGTGCTGGTTTAGGTCTTGATTCACATAGATATAAAAGACATTGCTATTTTAAGGGTGAAGGGAAGGAGAAGCAGGAGGCTACCACTAAGCAATTAGAAGAAATTCTCAAATGGATGCATATCTTAACATAAATAATGCTTTTTGGAAAATGTTTCAAACAATGTCTTTGTGTCACTTAAACCTTCTCCCCTGTTTCTTGGCATAGAATGTAGCCATAAGTAAAATAGCTTGTCATTTAAGTATAAAACCATAATAATGAGTATTTTGCTATGATGTCTTTTTTTTTTTTTTTTTTTTTTTTTTTTGTGATGTCTTTTTATACTTAATGTTTTAAAAACTACAGACTTAAACCTAGGAGTTTTAGGGATAGTGTAGATAGAATTTGGTTAAGTTATAGGATAAATAGACAAAGTTAACTTTAAAAAGGTTTAGAATTTCTACTAAGATTACATGAGCCTGATTTTATAACTGGTATAGGATATGAAGTTAGTTATAGCCCATTCATTACTTAAAAGGACAAGGGGACCTAATTCTTGTCAGTTTTCCAGTTCACCTTGATGTACCATTCAGGACTCAAGCTGTTTACAGAAAATAAATGTGTAATAAAAAGTAAATTGTTTCCCTTTAAAAGTGTTGAATTCAGCTTAAAATACAGAATAAACATGTATAATTTGTCAAAAGGATAGAGAATGATACAGTCCTATAGTCCCTGTATTATGCACTAAAAGTGGAGTCTAAAGAAAACCACAAAGACTCAAAATTTAGAGTTCTAGAACATGACATGAAAATGTAGGGAATGGCAAAACAAAGTTTTGGTATTAGAAAATATTTTTTCTTGATGATGGACAGTGTTTTCTTGTTTTAAAAATGTTCTTTTATCTACTTGCCAGCATTTTTTCTAGGTTAATACACTGCTACTGCGTGAGAGATGCCTAATTTCATTTTGTACAACTCATGTGATTTTGCCATTGTCATTAAGATGCATTGATTTTATTTATGAGATGTATGATTTTAAATACTAATTGCTGTATGAAGTGACTTGTTTTGAAGGAATAAATGAAGTGAAAACATTGGCGTTTGAACATATTTTGGGGTGAGGGCAGAGGGCTGGTGAACAGTTACTGTACTCAAGTTACATATTTATCATCAAAAGCTAATAGACCATAGCTTTGACTTGTGCATCTATCAAAGGCTGCCATATCTCACCAGGTGTATTCTTTTTTGACAGGGGACACTAAAGCGCTTCTCCCTTTTAACACCAGAGGGCATTTGAAATTTCCCTTCATTGACCACATTTTCTGACATGCAATCAGCTCCTTCAATGTCTGTTGCTGACAAATTGCCAAAGTGGGAAGGCTGAATGTTCCCTTTAGTTTATAATAGACTAACATCTGTATAAAGTTAACTCTGTTTAAAAACTTCAATATCTGGGAGAATTTATTTCATCTTTGGCAAAGTCAACACTTGAAACATTTATTTGAAATAATACTGAGGTTATTAGAATTGGCCAGAGTTTAGCTTTCTAATTGGAAGCTTAAATATTGTGGAAATGGAACCATGATGTGAGCTAATCAGTTTGTGCACTGTGACGAATACATCTCTGGGGGCTAGCATTGAATCCAAAATAAAAAGCTAAGCCAAACCTCATATTAAAAGATTTTTAAGGAGACTTAATTTCTCCAGGTAATTCTAATGCACATTAAAGTTTGAGAACCACTGCTTTAAAGTTGTTTAAATGAATCACTATCAATTTAGAGAGGCCGCTGCTGGTTTTTATCAGTCCTATGTGTTTGGCCACCTGCAGTTCACTTTAAATTTACAGATAATGTAAATTTGGAAAAGACTGATAGTACAATGAATTACAATTTTAAAAATCTCAACAGGCTGAAAGAAAACAAAACAAGATTGAATATTCCTGTGTGAAGTTTCCCTTTTCAGTTCTAAAACTCCCATTTTGAATCCAGCTTGGGAAAAACCTCGCATTATAGTTCATTTAACTAAAAGCATAGTATGTAATTGTAATTCTGATTCCAATAGCGTGATATGACTTGGGCTGCAGAAATAGTTGCATTTTAATAGTTAAAAGATCTAGAAAAAAGCAATAGTGTTAAAGTGCTCTGCTTTAGTCATATTGCATTGGGGGTTTGCGTGCAGGTTTTACACATAAAATATGAAAAATTAAGATCTGACAAATATGCAATGATTGAAGGAACGAGATATGTAGCTGGAGAAAAGGATCTCAGATTGATGTAATGGCTGACCATATTTTTGGAAGTGTGTGAAAGATGAATTAGTTTTTCCTGTGAGGCTCTAGAGGGAATAGATCAATAAGTGGGTAAATATTGCAAAGTAAAATTTACCTTAAAAAACTAACAAAAATGGAAAGAGGTACCTTGATTTGAAAAAGCTAGAGTATCATGATGTAGAGTCCAGCATTGTGAGATACTGGGCTAGAGGTGATTAGGCCTTTGCCATCTTGAAAATTCTGTTTCGAGTGCTAGTTACAAAATGACTTGATAAATTATGAAAAAGAACCTCATCCCTGAAAAAAAAAGTATTTGATTATTTTTTTCCTCCCATTTACCATTCCATCCATGTTGAAAAGGGAGTGACTTGTATTCTTTAGTTATATAGTGGAGGCTGCAAAGCAGGACTTCCCTGTTAGCAGAAGTGCTTACTTACTCCATGGGTAAAGGTCTATTCTAAAGTTTCTCTCTAAGACCAAAATGAAAGATTAAAGAATAGAAAAGTAGGCATCTCAAATATTTTTCTATTTTAAAAATTTGTTCTTTCTTGGATCATGTTTGTCTCTATATTGTAACTATCAGATGAAATCAAGTGCCAGGGTATCACAAATGTGTTTCCCTAAGCTCACTAAAACTTTAACGATTTCTCCACATGTGAGTTTAAACAAAACAATTTTTGAGGAACTAGCTCTCAGAACATGAAGAGCCCTCTCTCTGCTTTAGTAGCTACCCCTCTCATTTGCTTCTCTGCCTTTCTGTCCTAACATTCCTTCTGTGCACACTAAAAAGAATTTTCTGATCATTCTCCCACAGTATCACTGTATTCAATTGTGAATCTTCTTCAAAGAGCTTCATTCGTGAATCCTAAGATATTTGAGTAGGTATCACAGTGACTTGGCCATGTTTTAAAACCCTAATGATCATCCTCAAATAATTCCAGTAGGCTGAAAGTTATTATTTTGGAGTTGCAGTTTACTTAGGATTCAGGTTCTAAATTAGTGCTGAAGTTAAATTCAAAATACAGTCAAAATTATTCCTGATCATCCCTTAACTGGCTCATAAAGTATAGTATACACAATACATGCACACACATAGTATATTGACATACCATCCCTTCATAAGTCCAGCACAGCTACTCCCCAGTGATGAAAAGTTCACCCTTTCTCCTGGGGTATGGCCCTTTGAGGTCGCAATCTAAAGGAAGGGTAGTTCACTAGGGCCCAGCCATCGGTGGTGCCTGGACTCCAACTTCTGTTGCCCTAGTTCTGTGAAGTTATCAGAAGTACTGCTCAGCTTCAGCATCTCATCCACCCCTTGTGGAACAGACAACTCTCCAGAGGAAAAGTGGTTCCAAATGTTGGACGCACCATACCAATCTTCTATTCCCATCCTGATCAGACCTGGTAATTCTTCAAATTCTTCACTCTCTTTTAGGCTCTCCAGTGCTTCAACAGGAGAGTTTGTCTGAATTACCTAGTCCAACATTTTTGGAAATGGAAGTCCTCTATACAATCTTTCTTATAATAATCAAGAAATGACTACCATAACATTTGTAAATATATATATATAATTTTGGAAATAGAATATCAGGTATAAGGCAAATGACTTAGAAACTTAATGTTTGTGTTAACAATGGGAAAAATGTGGGGTTAATAAGAATTTGTCTGTGTTCTCTATTTAGACGTGTCCAAAAAGAAAAGGCACTCTATCAATTAAATATAAATAATTGTAGCAGTTCATTTCAATCCTGTAGGGATATTTGTATTGAATTAAATAGAAAATTGTACTTTTATTGTGGAGTAGGAATCATTTCTTTGATTCTATTTTGTAGGATATGTTGCAAAATTATCCATCCAAATTGTGAACAGAACTTTAGGGCACTTAGAATGCCAAACTTCTTTCTACTATGACTTTATTTGGCATTTGGCTTGATAAATCTTTCTCTAATGAATTTTATTGGATTGAATTACTTCTCCCAAACTTATATATGTAATTAATTAATAATTTTTCTCAGATATATTTTTACACAGTTATTTCTCAGTTAACCAACATTTATTGAACTTCTGCTTTCTGCAAGATATGTCAAATACCTCAAGGATTACAAATATATTAATTTACTCTAAGCATTTTTGAATCCTAGTGTTATGCCAGGAATTGCCCTAGGTGTTGGCCAGGGGGTCGGGGGGGAGATGCTATAAAGGACTAAAAATTTTAAAAAGAAACAACAGGTGCTATGAAGAGAATAACAGGGAGAAGAGTGTCAGCAGCACCTATTTAAAATTGGTAAATCTGGAAGACTTTTTGAGAAAGTGGCATTTAAGTTGAGACATGAGCATGAATAGGAATTAGTTCCTTTAAGAGTTAGGAAAAAGCTTTACAAGTAGAGGTAATGACATTTACAAATACAATGTTGCAGGAGGAAATGAAATAATTTCCAGGGCAGTCTTGCCAGAGTATGGTAAACAGGGTAAGAGGGACATGAGATAAAGTTTTACAAACAGGCAAGAATCTAGATTTGTAGCATCTATAAGCTGTATTTAGCACTTTCCCCAATTCATATTAACCATACTTTGCTTGTTTACTTTGTAATTGTGTCTCCAACTAGTTTAGAAATTCCACGAGGGCAAGGATCAATTTTGTCTTCTATTATTCTATTCCCAGCACCTAATAGAGTACTTACTAGACACATAGTAGACATTCAATATGCATTTGAATGAATGAACATATGAAAGAATGAAGTCAATGTGTGAAGGAATAAGTTTATTATAAGGTCTTGAGAAGACATTAAAGCGTTTTAAGGCAGACATCTGAATTATGTTTCTTAAAGTTTACTTTAAATCCTCTGTGCAGAATGTTTTAAAGGGGGCAACAGTGGAAGTGGGGCATCAGTTAGGGAAAGGCGATTGCTGTAGCCTATGTAAGTGATGATGGTGATAATTATGATAGCATTTGTTGAGTGCTTACAATGTACTGAGCATTTTTCATGTATTATTTAATCTTCACATTATTTAACTTTATGGGAAAGGTACTATTGTTATCATCTCTATTTTATAGATGCTGTTATAGAGCCTAGAAAGTTCAAGTAATTTTCCCAAGGGCAAGTAGATGAAGGCTTGGACTAGGTAAACGTGAAAAGAGGATAAATTCAAGATATATTTTGGAGATAGGGTTTCCAGGACTTGGTGATGTTTAATACTCAAGCAACTGGTAGATGGAAGTGCCATTTGCTGAGAAGGAATAGGGAAAAGAATTTGGACATATTAAATTTGAGATGTCTGCGAATCACCTAAAAGGAGATGCCATGTAGGCAATTATATTTACAGGCCCGAAGTTCAAAAGATTTGTGTAAGATAAAGATGGAAATGTTGTATTTATTGACCTGTAGATAGTTAAAAGGTGTGTGGATGAAAGAGATCAACTAGAAAAAGTGTGTAAAGGGAAGAAGTCTCAGCACTAAGCCCATTAGGAGCCCACTATTTAGAAGTCAGGTCAAGGAGAAAGAACCAGCAAAGATAGCTAGAGAGTATCGAAGAGCTCAGTGATGCAGGAATATTTCATGTCATGAAGTCCAAGTGAAGATATTTATTTAAGAAACAGAAAGTAATCTATTACATTGAATGTTGTGGAAAGATTGAGTTAGAGGACACCTGGAAAAGAGTCCACTGGATTTGGAAATCAGTATATCATTGATGACTTTTATAAGAGTTGTTTTGGGAGACTAGTGGAGAAAGAAGCCAGATGGAAGTGGATTGAATATTAAATAGGGATGACTGGTTAAAGGTAGATTGAGGATATTCATTAGCCTCCATTCTTCCAAAACTGTACTAAAATTATGCTAATAGGATTTTAAAAGGCATAAACCTTCAAGGACAAAGAGAATGGTGGGGTAAATAACACAATTTTGGAAGCTAGCAAGCATAGACAACTGTAAACTGACTTAGCAGATTCAAAAAGCTGAATCTAAGCCAGCAACCCTATGTACTCCATGGCATCCTCACCATCAATACCACTACCCCCAAAAAAAGTTCAGGAAATGATTATATAATACCCCTGGAAATGAGGAGAAAAAAAACAGGAAGATTGGTAGAAAGTCTGATTAAAAAACAGCTGGGAGACAGGAGCAGATGTAGCTCAGGCAGCTGGGTGCCCACCCCCCACGTGGGTGGTCCCGGGTTCAGTTCCCAGTGCCTCCTAAAGAAGACAAGCAGACAGCAAGCTGACACAATGAAAGGATGCAAGAAGATGATGCAACAAGCTGACACAATGAGATGACACAATGAGGAGACATAATAAGGACACACAACAAACAGGGAGCAGATGTGGCTCAAGCAGTTGGGTGCCACCTCCCACATGGGAGGTCCTAGGTTAGGTTCCAGGTGACTCCTAAAGAAGATGAGCAGACACAGCAAACAGACACAGAAGAGTGCACAGCAAGCAGACACAGCAAGCATACAGCAAGTGTAAACAGCAGACAGATGAGGGAACCATTGGGGGCTGGGAGGATAAGTAAATCTAAATAAATGTTAAAAAAAAAAAAAAAAAAAAAAAAAAGCTGCAGAAACAGCAGAGATCCTGGGGCCCAGAGGATGGAATCAGTGGAGCACATAGGCACGGAAAGAGGTATCCAAGAGGCTAGGCCCACAATCATCTTGGAGCCGAAGAGATGGGGCCCGAGGAGAGGGGAGAGATGAGCAGCATTGTGCCCTGCCATGTGCTTGATTGACAAGAGATGCAACTTGATTTTTAAAATTGCAGAGGACTTCCAGAAAGATGGCATACTGGAAAGACATGGGACTCTCTTCTCTCCCAGAAAAATAGCTAGAGGACAGGCAAGAAATGGCCTGGAAAAATCTTCTAGGGTTTAGGACGCCAAGGAAGGCTTGAACCTCCCAGAAGAGAGAGGGGAAAAGGAAAAAATTGTGACTGCAAAACTGTGAGTTAAAAGCCGTGGCTGCTACCACTGGCACCCTCCTCTACACTAAAGATACTTTTGCTTACTCAGGTCTCTGGGCTGGTGGCTAAAGACAAAAGGGGCACCAGGGATCCACTTCCCCAGGAAAGGGGAGAGAGAGGGGCACAGCCTTAAGCTGGCTCAGCTTTTGACCCACAAATTTGGTCTGCTGTGTCCCACAAGCCCTTCCTGGCCAGGTGGGGTCACGCCTTTGTTTGCCTTGGGAGCCAGCTTGGAACTAAAGAGATCTGGGACTAAAGAGATCTGGGACTAAAGTGATTTGACCCTCTCAATCTCCCTCTCTACAAACCAGGACTGATTGCTGAGGACAGAGGGGAGTAGAATTATTTTCTACTGGGGAAAATAGAGGAGGCTGCCAGTGAAGGTTGGAGAACTCTCTCTGATAAATATTGAATTACAAAGCTCTTGGCCTTCAGTAAGGAACCTATATCACATTGATCCAGTCCCTGTTGCAGCAAACACTCCAACCAGGCATTGAACTGAAAGGGCTGCCAAAGCATGCCATCTGCTGGCAGACCAAGGAAATGCACATGAGAAAATTAAAAGTAAATAAGTAAGAGAGGCTTTTTCCAACCTTTATGGCCTACTTCCCCAAGGCCCTAGGAAGCGGGTCTGCAAACCATTACTGGGTCCAGAGTGCAACTTTGAGAAACTAACAGGGACGATCCTGAAGACCCAGGTTGAACCAAGAGTCAAAGAACAGAAGACTCCCATCACTAAATCCCTATGAAAGAGAGAGAAATTGAGGATCTGAGTAAACTCACCATCCTAATCAGATGCCTAGACATCAGCAAAAAATTATAAGACATACTAAGAAAATGGAAGACATTGTCTAAGAAAAGGAATATATCAAAGCCTCAGAAGAGATGCAGGATTTGAGATAACTAATTAATGGGATGCACACAAATTTCCAAAATCAAATTGAGTTAGAAGACAATATGGCTAAAGAGATAAATGACATCAAGAAGATATTGAGTGAGCACAAAGAAGAATTTGAAAACCTGAATAGAAAAGTAACAAAGCTCATGGGAATGAAAGACACAATAGGTGAGATCAAGAACACATTAGAGGAAAGCGGATGTGGCTCAATCGATAGGGCTCCCGTTTACCATATGGGAGGCCCCGGGTTCGTTTCCCAGGGCCCCCTGGTGAAGGCAAGCCAGCCCGCGCGGCACGGTGAGCTGACGCAGCAGGATGACCCAACAAAGGGAGACAAGCAGACACAGAAAAACGTACAGCAAATGGACACAGCGAGCACAAGCAGCAAGGGGGATAAATAAATAAATAAATAAATAATCTTTAAAAAAAAAAAAAAGAACGCATTAGAGGCATATAACAGCAGACTCAAAATGATAGAAGAAAGAATAAGTGATACTGAAGACAGCACAGCTAAGATTGAAGAGAGAAAATAATGGAAAAAAATGAGCAGGGGCTCAGGGAGTTGAATAACAACATGAAATGCAAAAACTTATGTGTCATGGGAGTTACAGAAGAAGAAGAGAAGGGAAAAGAGGCAGAAAGTGTATTTGAGGAAATAATAGCAGAAAATTTCCTAACTCTCATGAAAGAAATGAATTTATATGTTCAAGAAGCACAGCATACCCCAATCAGAATAAATGCAAATAGAACTACTCCAAGGGACAAACTACTCAGAGTGTCAAATGCCAAAGATAAAGAGAAAACTCTGAGAGTAGCAAGGGAGAAGCAAACCATCATATACAAGGGATGCCCAGTAAAATTTAGTGCAGATTTCTCATCAGACACCATGGAGGCAAGAAGACAGTGGTATGATACAAGTAAGATACTGGAAGAGACAAACTGCTAGCTGAGAATCCTTTATCCAGAATAATTGCCCTTCAAATATGAAAGTGAGTAGAGAATATTCACAAACAAGCAGAAACTAAGAGAGTTCATAGGAAAGAATCAACCTTTACAGGAAATATTAAAGAAAACCTTACAACCTCAAAGAAAAATAGAGGAGAGAGAGAGAGAGACTTGGAGGAGTGTATAGAAGAAAAAAATAGCAGAAAGGATAGCCAAAAGAGTAAAAAGACAGACAAAAATAAAATATGACATAAGAAACCAAAGAATAAAATGGTAGAAGTAAATAATGCATTTACAGTAATATCATTGAATGTGAATGGATTAATCTCCCCAATCAAAAGGTATAGGCTGACAGAATGGATAAAAATACATGAACCATCCATATGCTGCTTACAAGAGACCCACCTTAGACCCAGGGATAGAAACTGACTGAAAATGAAAGGTTGGAAAAAGATCATCCAAGCAAATATTAACCAAAAAAGAGCAGGGATAGCCTACTAATATTGAACAAAACAGACTTTAAATGCAAAAAAGATATAAGAAATACAGAAGGCCATTATATATCAATAAAAGGGACACTCCACCAGGAAGATATAACAGTCATAAATATCTATACACCTAATCAGGGTGCCCCAAAATACATGAGCAAACTCTAGCAAACTGAAGGGAGAAATAGACATCTCTACAACAGTCGTTGGAGATGGCAACACACCACTCACATCATTAGATAGAACAAATAGACAGAAAATCAATAAAGAAACAGAGAACTTGAACAATGTGATAAACGAGTAAGACCTAACAGACATATACAGGAAGTTGTACCCAAACTCAGAGGATTATACATTCTTCTCCAGTACCCATGAATCTTTCTCCAGGATAGAACACATATTATGTCACAATGCTGCTGTCAATAAATATAAAAAGATTGAAATTATGCAAATCATCTTCTCAGGTCATAATGGAATGAAACTGGAAATCAATAATAGATGGAAAAGAGGTAAATTAACAAATGTATGGATGCTAAATAACATACTCCTAAATAATAACTGGTTAAAGAAGAAATTACAAGTGAAATCAGTAAATGTATCGAGACAAATAAAAATGAGAACAAAACTTATCAAAATTTATGGGATACAGCTAAGGCAGTCTTGAGAGGGAAATTTATAGACCTAAATACCTATATTAAAAAAGAAGAGCTAAAATCAAAGATCTAACTGAACAACTGGAGAAACTAGAAAAAGAAAGCAAACCAATCCCTAAGCAAGCAGAAGGAAAGAAATAATAAAGATTAGAACAGAAATAAGTGAAATTGAGAACAAGAAAGCAATAGAGAAAATCAACAAAACCAAAACCTGGTGTTTTAAGGAGATCAATAAAATTGACAACCCCCTAGCTAGACTAACAAAGAAAAAAAGAGAAAAGGCAAATAAATATAATCAGAAATGAAAGGGGGAAATTATGACTGATCTCACAGAAATAAAAAGGATCATAAGAAGATATTATGAGAAACTGTATGCTATACAACCTAGATGAAATAGACAAATTTGTAGAAATGCACAAACAACCTACACTGACACTATAAGAAATACAAGAACTTAACAAACCAAACACACTTAAAGAAATTGAATCCAGCATCAAAAATCTCCCAAAAAAGAAAAGTCAAGGACCAGAGGTCTTCACAGGTGGATTCTACCAAGAATTTTGCAAAGAATTAACACCAATCCTGTTATAAATTCTTCCAAAAAATTGAAGGGGAGGGAAAATTACCCAACACATTTTATGAAGCCAACATCATTTTATGAAGCCAATGGCAGATAAAAACACTACAAGAAAAGAAAATTACAGAGGAATCTCTCTCAAGAATATAGATGCAAAAATTCTCAACAAAATACTTGCAAATTGAATCCAACAGCATATCAAAAGACATACATCACAACTTATTCCTGGTATGCAAGGGTGGTTCAACATAAAAAATCAATGTAACATACCACATTAACAAATTGAAGGGAAAAAAACACATGATCATTTCAATTGATGCAGAAAAGGTATTTGACAAAATCCATCATCCTTTCTTGATAAAAAACATTTAAAAAGATAGGAATAGAAGGAAAATTCCTCAATATGATAAAAAGAATATATGAAAAACCTACAGGCAACATCGTACTCAATACGGAAAGGTTGAAAATTTTCCCTCTAAGATCAGGAACAAGACAAGGATGCCCACTGTCACCATTGTTATTCAACATTGTACTAGAAGTTCTAGCTAGAGCAATTAGGCAAGAAAAAGAAAAATGAAAGGCATCCAAATAGGAAATGGAAGTAAAACTCTCATAATTTCTAAATATATGATCCTATGTTTAGAAAATTCTGAAATGTCTATGACAAAGCTGCTTGAGTTAATAAATGAGTTCAGTGAAGTGGAAGGATTCAATATCCACACACAAAAATCAGTATTGTTTTTGTGTGTTGATATTGAATCCTTCCACTTCACTGAACTCATTTATTAGCTCAAGCAGCTAATCAGCAAAAATCAGTATTGTTTTTGTACACTAGTATTGAACTATCTGAGGAGAAAATCAAGGGAAAATTTCCATTTACAATAGCAACAAAAAGACTCAAATAGTGGGGAATCAATTTAACCAAAGACGTACAGGGCCTACATGCAGAAAACTACAAGACGATGCTAAAAGAAATCAATGAAGACCTAAACAAATAGACATTCCATGTTCATGAATTAGAAGACTAAATATCATGAAGATGTCAATCCTACCCAAACTGATTTATACATTCAATGTAATTCTAATCAAAGTTCCAACAAATAAGGGTAGAGAAGTAAAAAAAAGAACAACAAAAAATAAAACTAAAAAAACAAAATAATTAAAAAATAGAGAAAAAAAATTCCAACAGCCTACTTTACAGAAGTAGAAAAGACAATCGCCAAATTCATTTGGAAGGGAAAGTGCACCCAAATAGCCAAAAACATTCTAAAACAGAAGAGCAACATGGGAGGAATTTCACAGCCTGACCTTGAAACGTATTACAAAGCTGCAGTGGTCAAAACAGCATGGTACTGACATAATAATAGACACATTGATCAGTGGACTAGTCTTGAAAGTCCAGAAATAAACCCTCACCTCTACAGCCAACTGTTTTTTCTTTTTCTTTTTTTTTTATACTATTCTTTTTTTAAAACAATTTATTGAAGTATATCATTCATACATTAGCATACATAAACTATAAGTGCTCAGTAAACATTGTGAACTTACAAAACAAACATGCATAACATCATACAGGGCTCCCACACATCCCCCCACCACAAATACTTTGCACTGTTGTGAAATATTTGTTAACAAATTATGAAAGATCATCAAAGTATTACTACTAACTATAGTCCACATCTTACTCCCCTATACTTTTTTTTTTAAGGATTTATTTACTTTTATCCATTTTTACCTTCCTCTCCTCCCCCGTTTTTGCTGTTTCTGTGTCCATTCACTGGGCAACTCTCTATGTCCATTTCCTGCCCTCTCTTCTCATTCTTCTCCTCCTGTCTTCACTAGGATTCAATCCTCGGAGCCTCCGATGTGGGAGAGAGGTGTCCTATTGCCTGCACCACCTTAGTTCCTGGTTTTTCGACGTGTCTCATCTTGGCTCTCCCTTGTGTCACTCTGCTGTTATGTCATCATCTTGATGCATGGATCACAGGGCTTGATAGCGTACCTGCACGCGGGGCTTGACAGCTCACCCACTCGCAGGGCCTTGGGGGCTCACCCGCTTGCGGGGCCTGGTGGTGCACTCGTGCACAGGGCCTGACGGCGCACCCACTCACAGGGCCTGGTAGCCCACGCGACTTCTATATATATATATTTTTATTTTTAGCGGGAGGTTCCAGGGATCGAACCCAGGTCCCTTCATATGGGAGACAGACATGCAACCATTTGAGCCACATCCATCCCCCTGCTCTATCTCTTAAGGTTGACCAAGGATGCCTCGGGTTACAGTCATTTTCCCATAAGGATGGTCATATAATAAATCAGACTTAGTTTATCACCAGCATTCTAAAAACCATACCTAGGGAGAAAAACTAGGTCTGGGGACACATGCATGGTTTCTAATATAGTGAATGTTTAGCCTACCCTGATTATCACAAAATCAGGACAGCAAGAATATTTGGATCCAACTGGTTTTTGACAAATCTACCAAGTCCATGTTAAAGGAACAAAACAGTCTTTTCAACAAATGGTGCTGGGAAAACTGGATATCTATAACCAAAAGAAAGAGGACCATTTTCTCACTCCCTATAAAAGAATCAATTCAAAATGGATCAAAGACCTAAATATAAAATCCAGGACCCTAAAACTTCTAGAAGAAAATATAGGGAACATCTTAAAGACCTTGTGGTAGGTGGTAGTTTCTTGAACCTTTTACCCAAAGCACACATGAAAAATGAAAAAAATAGAGGAATTGGGGGAAGATGTCATTGGACTAACAGGCAGAGCTCAATGCTCTCACAAAAACAATGAAGAAAGAGCCAAAAACTGTCCGAGTTAACTCTTTTGGGGGTCAGCATACCAGGACAGTGCTACTCAACTCCCAGGTGGGTGAGGGACAGAGAGACAAAAAACCCAAACAACAAATGTGAGTTACCAAGCCCCCACGGTGGCTGGGAAGGGCTCCCTACCCCCACCCTCAAGATATTAAGCTAGGGTAAAACCCCTGGCTCACTGCAGCTGACTGAGAGGGGAACAGACATCTTCCTCCCGGTCAGCTGTTTCAAGGGAAAAGGGAGGGGACCTTGGGATGCTTTACTTCAGTGAATTCAGCCAGCAGACCCTTCTTTGAAACCCCACTCTGAAGATTCAACCCAGCCAACACAGGAAAGCCCAGAATGAAACACCTCCCTGGAAAGGTGTGCTGACGAGCACTATCTGTTGGCTGGTCTGGAAACTGCATGGACAAAAAGTATTCTTGGTTTTCACTGTATCCTATCCTTGGGAGAAAATCTGCACCCCACTAATGAGTCCCTGGCCCAATTTTGATAACTTGAACCAGGCAATTTTAAAGACTTAGAATGAGTGGAACCAAATATCAAAGAGGAGCTGTGAAAAAAAAAAAAATAGACAAGAGAGAGAAATTGGCCATAAGAGTAAATTCACCAAACATATTCAGATGCCTATATATTAGCAAAAAGTTATAAGCCATACTAGGAAACAGGAAGAGATGGCCCAGCCAAAAGACCTAACCAAATATCCTAAAGAGGTATAGGATTTAAGACAATCAGTGAAAAATATGAGAACTCTCCTAAATCACTTCAAAGAATTTATAGAAAATATGATTAAAGAAATGAAGGATATTAAGAAGACACAGAGGGAGCATAAATAACAATTTGAAAACCTGCAAAGAAAAGTAGCAGACTGTAGCAGTTTGGCATTGTCTATGAATTCCACAGTTATTGAATTATGTGTGTAAACTGGTCTGTCAGAGGTATCACTTTTGATTGATTAAATTATGATTAGGACTTTGAGCTGCATCAGTAGGGCATTGAGTCCCCGTCCCCCACCCCCCGCTCCTTGGTGGGCAGGGACTCACAGAGAAAAGACATGGCAAAGGACAGAGTTGGGGGTTTTGACCCTGGAGCCTGGGAAGTAAACACACAGGAGAAGAACACAGAGGAATAGAGATGGCTCCTTAGACATGGCAGAAGCTCTGGGGAGAGAGACAGAGCCATTCACCTGATAGTCTACAGCTGGCCTTGTGGAGAGAAACAAGCCTGAGCCCGGAGAGAAACAGAGCCCCAAGAAGAGAGGAACCCAAGAAGCCTGAACTCTTGGCAGATGTCGGCAGCCATCTTGCCCTAACATGTGGCAATAGACTTTGGTGAGGAAGTAACTTATGCTTTATGGCCTAGTAACTGTAAGCTTCCACCCCAAATAAATATCCTTTATAAAAGTCAACAGATTTCTGGTATTTTGCTTCAGCACCCCTTTAGCTAACTAATACACAGACCTTATGGGGATGAAAGACATGATGGCTGAGATTAAAAATACTTTAGAGGCACATAACAGCAGATTTGAATTGATCTAAGGCAAAATTAGTGATTTCAAAGACAGAACATCTGAATTGGGAGAGACAGGAGGATAGAAAGAGAAAAGAATGGGAAAAAATGGAATAGAGCTTCAGGGAATTGAATGACAATGCAAAACGCACAAACATTCTCGTTATCAATGGCCCAGAAGGAGAAAAGAATGGAAAAGGGGCAGAAAGAATATTTGAGGAAATAATGACTGAAAACTTCCCAACCCTCAAGAAAGACATAAATATCAATAACCAAGAAAGACCACGCACCCCAAATAGAATAAATCTGAATAGACCTACACTGTGACATCTATTATTCAGAATGATAAATATGAGAGATAAAGAGAGGATTCAGAAAGCAGCAAGAGAAAGCAAAGCATCACATACAAGGGAAACTCCATAACATTAACTGCCAACCTCTCATCAGAAACCATGGAGGCGAGAAGAAAGTGGTATGGTAGGTTTAAAGAATTGAAAGAGAAAAACTGCCAGCCAAGAATTCTGTATCTAGCAAAACTGTCCTTCAAAAATGAGGATGAGATCAAAGTCTTCACAGACAAACAAAACTAATAGAATATGTTATCAAAAGACCAGAATTACAAGAAATCCTAAAGGGATTGCTACAGCCTGAAACAAAAAAGCAAGGACAAGAGATTTGGAGGCAAGTTTAGAAATGAAAATTATTAGGAAGGATAAACTAAAGGATAAGAAGACAGACAATAGAATGATATGACAACATAGAGCCAAAGAACAAAATGGATGAAGTAAGTAATGCCTTTACAACAATCACATTGACAGTTAATGGATTGAACTCCCCAATCAAAAGACATAGACAGATAAAATGGATGAAAAAATATGAATCATCTATATGTTGTCTACAAGAGACCCATCTCAGATGTAAGGACACAACCAGGTTAAAAATGAAAGGTTGCGGGGAGGGCGGATGTGGCTCAAATGGTTGGGCGTCCATCTGCCATATGGAGGGACCTGGGTTCGATCCCCGGGACTTCCTGGTAAAATAAATAAATAAATATATATATATATAGAAGACACATGGGCTGCCAGGCTCTGTGTGCCAGTGAGCCGCCAGGCCCTGGGAGCCATGCAGCAAGATGATGATGTAACAGGGGAGAGACAAGATGAGATGCTCCAAAAGCTCTGAAAACCAGGAACCGAGGTGGCGCAGGTGGCAGAACACCACTCTTCTACATCCGAGGTCTCCAGGATCGAATCCTGGTGAAGACTGGAGGAGAAGGATGAGAAGAGATGGCAGGAAACAGACACAGAGAATTGCCCAGCGAATGGACACAAAACAGCAAATGGGGAAGGGGGGTGTTTAAAATGGATAAAGTAAATAAATAAATCTTTGAAAAAAAAAAAATGAAAGGTTGGAAAAAGATATTCCATGCAAATAGTAACCAAAAAAGAGCTGGACTAGTGATACTAATGTTGTAAAAAATAGATTTCAAATGCAAAACTGTTATAAGGGATGAATAAGGTCATTATATATTAATAAAAAGTGGCAATTCACCAAGAAGAAATAACTATACTAAATATTGATGTACCTAACCTGAGTGCCCCGAGATACATGAGTCATACACTGGCAAAATGGAAGGGAGAAATAGATTTCACTATATTAATAGTTGGAGACTTCAATATACCACTCTCAGTATTGGATAGGACATCTGGACAGAGGATAAATGAAGAAACAGAGAACTTGAATAATATGATAAATGAACTAGACCTAGCAGACATCTATAGAGCATTGTACCCCAAAAGAACAGGATATATTTTCTTTTCAAGTGCTCATGAATCCTTCTCCAAGACAGACCATACATTGGCTCACAAGACAAGTCTCAATAAATTAAAAAAAACTGAAATTATACAAAACACTTTCTCTGATCATAACAGAATGAATCTGGAAATCAATAATGGACAGAAAAAGGGAGAATTCATAAATATATGGAGATTAAACAATACATTCTTAAATAATCAGTGGGTCAAAAAAGAAATTGCAAGAGAATTCAACAAATATCTTGAGACAAATGAAAATGAGAACACAACATATCAAAACCTATGGGACATTGCAAAGGCAGTGCTGAGATGGAAATTTATAGCCCTCAATGCTTACATTAAAAAAGGAGAAAGAGCTAAAATTGAAGATCTAACAGCACACCTGAACCCTGAAGGAGCTAGAAAGAGAACAACAAACTAATCCCAAACCAAGCCAAAGGAAAGAAGTAGTAAAGATCAGAGCAGAAATAAATGAAATGAGAACAACAGCAACAACAACAACAAAAAAAAAAACAATAGAGAAAATCAACAAAACCAAAAATTGTAAAGATCAGAGCAGAAATAAATGAAATTGAGAACAAAAAAAACAATAGAGAAAATCAACAAAACCAAAAGTTGTAAAGATCAGAGCAGAAATAAATGAAATTGAGAACAACAACAACAATAAAATAGAGAAAATCAACAAAACCAAAAGTTGGTTCTTTGAGGAGCTCAACAAAATTGACAAACCCTTAGCTAGACTGACAAAAAAAGAGAAGACACTAATAAATCAGAAATGAGAGGAGAGACATTACCACTGACCCCGCAGAAATAAAAAAGATCATAAAAGGATAGTATGAACAACTGTACTCCAATAAAGTAGACAATGTAGAAGAGATAGATTGCTAGAAACACACAAACCATCTACATGGACCTTAGAAGAAATAGAAGACCTCAACAAACCAATCACAAGTGAAGAGATTGAAATAGTCATCAAAAACCTCCCAAAGATGAAAAGCCCAGGACCACATGTGAATTGGTAAAATTCACAGGTGAATTTTACCAATCATTCAAAGATGATCTAATATCAATCTAGCTCAAGCTTGTCCAAAAATTTGAACAGGAAAAAATGCTATCAAACTCATTCTATGAAGCCAATATCACCCTAATACAAAAACCAGATAAAGATACTACAAAAAAAAAAAAAAAAAAAGAAGAAGAAAGAAAATTACAGACCAATATCTGTAATGAATATAGATGCAAAGATTCTCAACAAAATACTTGCAAACAGAATCCAAAAGCACGTTAAAACAATTACACACCATGATCAAGTGGGTTTTATCCCAGGTATGCAAGGGTGATTCAATACAAGAAAATCAATTAGTGTTATAAACCACTTTGATAAATTGAAGAAGAAAAGTCACATGATCCCCTCAACTGATGCAGAAAAGGCATTTGACAAAAGACAGCATGCTTTCTTGATAAAAACACTCTAAAAGATAGGAATAGAAGGAAGTTTTCTCAACATGGTAAAGTGCGTATATGAAAAACCTACAGTTAGCATAGTACTCAATGGTGAAAGACTGAAAGCTTTCTTGCTGAGATCAGAAAAAGACAAGGAGCCCACTGTCATCAATTTTATCCAATATTGTGCTACAGGTTCGAGCTACAGAAATTAGGCTAGATAAAGAATTAGAAGGCACCCAAATAGGAAAGGAAGAAGTAAAACTTTTACTATTCACTGATGATATGATCCTATATCTAGAATCTCCTGAAAAATCCAAAACAAAACTACTAGAACTAATAGTTAAGTTCAGCAAAGTGGCAGGATACAAGATTAATATGCAAAAAATCAATAGCGTTTCTATACACTGCTGATGTGCAATCTGAGGAGGAAATCAGAAAAAAAAAATTCCATTTATAATAGCAACTAAAGCAATCAAATATTTAAGAACAAACTTAACCAAGGGCATAAAGGACCTGTATTCATAAAACTACAAAACATTGCTAAAATAAACCAAAGAAGACTTAAATAAACGGAAGGACATTCTGTGTTCATGGACTGGAAGAATAAATATCATTAAGATGTCAGTTCTACCCAAACTGATTTACAGATTCAATGCAATCCCAATAAAAATCCCAACACCCTTTTTTGCAGAAGTGGAAAAACCAATTATCAAATTTATTTGGAAGGGTAAAAGACCTCGAATAGCCAAAAGGATCTTTAAAAAGAAGAATGAAGTTGGAGGACTCTCACTTCCTGACTTCAAAGTATATTACCTAGCTACGGTGGTAAAAACAGCATTGTACTGGCATAAAGACAAATACATCAACCAATGGAACCAAATCGAGAACTCAGAAATAGACCCTTACATCTACAGTCAAGTGAATTTTGACAAGGCTGTCAAGTCCACCCTGCTAGATCAGAGCAGTCTATTCAACAAATGGTGCCAAGAGAGAACTGGGTATGCATATCCAAAAGAAAGAAAGAAGACCCCTATCTTACACTTTATATAAAAATTAACTCAGAATGGATCAAGGACCTAAATATAAAAGCAACAACCATAAAACTCATAGAAGAAAATGTAGGAAAACATCTTCAAGATCTTGTGGTAGGCAGTATTTTCTTAAACCTTGCACCCTAACCACAAGCAACAAAAGATAAAAAGAGATAAATGGGACCTCCTCAAAATTAAACACTTTTGCTCCTCAGAGGACTTATCAAAAGGGTGAAAAGGCAGCCAACTCAATGGGAGAAAATATTTGGTAATCACATGTCCGAAAAGGGTTTAATATCCATGATATACAAAAAGATCATACAACTCAACAATAAAAAAACATGTGTCCATCAACTGGTGAATAGTTAAAGAAAATATGATATATACACACAATGGAATACTATTTGGTTGTAAGAAATTAAATTGGGATGCATATGACAAAATGGATGAACTTTGAGGATATTATGTTGAGTAAAATAAGCCAGACTCAAAAGGACAAATATTGTATGGACTACCACTGTAGCTAAGTAATATGTTTTTTTGTTTTTGTTTTTTTTTTAAAGAATAGCCATTTCTTTTTTTCTTTTTTTTTAAAAAGATTTATTTATTTACTTTATCCATTTTAAACCCCCCCTTCCCCATTTGCTGTTTTGTGTCCATTCGCTGGGCAATTCTCTGTGTCTGTTTCCTGCCATCTCTTCTCATCCTCCTCCTCCAGTCTTCACCAGGATTCAATCCTGGAGATCTCCGATGTAGGAGAGAGGTATTCTGCTGCCTACGCCACCTCAGCTCCTGGCTTCTGGAGCTTTCGGAGCATCTCGTCTTGTCTCTTCCCTGTTAGTCATCATCCTGCTGCATGGCTCCCGGGGCCCGACAGCTCAGCGGCACACAGAGCCTGTCAGCCCATGTGCCTTCTATATATTTTTTTTATTTTACCGGGAGGTCCCGGGGATCGAACCCAGGTCCCTCCATATGGCAGACGGACGCCCAACCATTTGAGCCACATCCGCCCCCAGTAATATGTTTTAAAGTCAGGAATTGAGAGTCCTCCAACTTCATTCTTCTTTTTAAAGACATTTTTGGGTATTTGGGACCTTACCCTTCCAAATAAGTTTGATAATTGGCTTTTCCATTTCTGACAAAAAAAAAAGACTGTTGTGATTTTTATTGGGATTGCATTGAATCTGTAAATCAGTTTGAGTAGAATTGACATCTTAATGATATTTAGTCTTCCAGTCCCTGAACACGGAATATCCTTCCATTTAAGTTTCCTTTGGTTTATTTTCGCAAAGTTTTGTAGTTTTCTGAATAGAGATCCTTTATGTCCTTGGTTAAGTTTATTCCTAAATATTTGATTCTTTTAGTCACTATTATAAATGTAATTTTTCTGATTTCTTCAGCAGATTGCTCATCAGTAGTGTACAGAAGTGCGACTGCTTTTTGCATATTAATCTTGTATCCCACCACATTGCTGAACTCTACTAGTTCTAGTAGCTTTGTCGTGGATATTTCTGGATTTTCTAGATATACAATATCATCAGCTAATAGTGAAAGTTTTACTTCTTCTTTTCCTATTTGGGCACCTTTTATCTTTATCTTGCTTAATTGCTAGAACTTCTAGCACAATATTGAATAACAGTGATGACATGGGCATCCTTGTCTTGTTCTTGATCTTAATGGGAAAGCTTTCAGTCTTTGACCGTTGAGTACAATGCTAGCTGTAGGTTTTTCACATATGCCCTTTACCATGTTGAGAAAGCTTCCTTCTATTCCTATCTTTTGGAGTGTTTTTATCAAGACAGGATACTGTATTTTGTTAAATGCCTTTTCTGCATCAATTGAGGGGATTGTGTGATTTTTCTTCTTCGATTTATTAATGTGGTTTATTACAGTAATTGATTTTCTTGTTTTGATCCACTCTTGTATACCTGGCATAAAACTACTTGATCGTGGTGTTTAATGCTTTTTTTAAAAAAGGATTTACCGTGGAGTGAACCTGGGATTTCATACATGCAAAGCAGGCAATCAACCACTGAGCTACACCCTTCCCCTGTATAATGATTTTAATGTGCTTTTGGATTCGGTTTGTAAGTATTTTGTTGAGGATTTTTGCATCTATATTCATTAGAGCTATTGGCCTGTTATTTCTTTTTTTTTTTTTTGTAGAATCTTTATCTGGTTTTGGTATTAGGGTGATGTTGGCTTCATAGAACGAGTTTGGTAGTGTTCTTTCCTACTCAATTTTTTGGAAGAGCTTGAACAAGATTGGTATTAGTTTTTCTTTGAATGATTGGTAGAATTCACCTGTGAAGCAATTTGTTCTGGGACTTTTCATCTTTGGGAGTTTTTTGATGACTGTTTCAATCTCTTTACTTGTGATTAGTTTGTTGAGGTCTTCTATTTCTTCTAGTGTCAGTGTAGTTTGTGTGTTTCTAGAAATTTGTTCATCTCATCTACATTGTCTAAATTTTTTTGTTGTACAGTTATTCAAAGTATCCTCTTATGATCTCTTTTATTTCTGTGGGGTCATTGGTAATATCCCCCCTCTCATTTCTGATTTTATTATTCTCATCTTCTCTCTTTTTTCTTTGTCAATCTACCTAAGGGTTTGTAGATTTTGGTGAGCTTATCAAAGAACCAACTTTCATTGATTCTCTCTAGAGTTTTTTTTTTTTTGTGGTTGTTCTCAATTTCATTTATTTCTATTCGTATATTTATTATTTCTTCCTTCAACTTGATTTGGGATTAGTTTGCTGTTCTTTTTCTAGTTCCTCCAGCTATGCAGATATCTTTGATTTTAGCTCTTTCTCCTTCTCCTCCTCCTTCTTTCTCTTCTTCTTCTTTCTTTTAAGGAGATTCCAAGGATTGAAACCAGGATCTCATATGTGGGAGGAAGGTGCTCAACCACTGAGCTACATCCACTCCCTCTTCTTTTTTAATGTAAGCTTTGAGGGCTGTAAATTTCCCTCACAGCACTGCCTTTGTAGTGTCCCACAGATTTTGATATGTTGAGTTCTTGTTTTCATTTGTCTCAAGATATTTACTGAATTCTCTTGCAATTTCTACTTTGACCCAATGATTATTTAAGTGTGTTGTTTAATTGCCACATATTTATGAATTTTCCCTTTTTCCATCCATTATTGATTTCCAGCTTCATTCCGTTATGATCAGAGAAAGTGTTTTATATAATTTCAATCTTTTTAAATTTATTGAGACCTGTCTTGTGATCCAACATATTGTCTATCTTGGAGAAGGATCCATTAGTGCTTGAAAAGAATGTGTATCCTGCTGTTTGCAGTGTAATGCTCTATAAATATCTATTAAGTCTAGTTCATTTATCATATTTCAAGCTCTCTGTTTCTTTATTGGTCCTCTGTCTATATATTCTATCCAATGCTGAGAGTGGTGTATTGAAGTCTCCAAATATTATTGTAGGGACGTCTATTTCTTCCTTCAATTTTGCCAGTGTATGCCTCATGTAACTTGGGGCACCCGTGTTAGGTACATTAATACTTATTATAGTTATTTCTTCTTGATGAATTGCCCTTTTATTAATATATAATGACCTTCTTCATCCCTTATAACAGATTTGAATTTAAAATCTATTTTGCCTGATATTAGCTTCACTACTCCAGATCTTTTCTGGCTGCTATTTGTGTGGAACATATTTGTCCAATCTTTCACTTTCAGCCTGCTTGTGTTCTTACATCTGAGGTGAGTCTCTTGTAGACAGCACATAGATGGCTCATTTTTTCAATCCATTCTATCTATGTCTTTCAAATTAGGTGTTCAAACTATTAACACTCAAAGTTATTACTGTAAAGGCATTACTTACTCCATCCATTTTATCCCTTGGCTGTCCATTGACATATCCTGCTATTGTCTGTCTTTTTATGCTTTAATTTAATCTTCCTAATAATCTTTATTTCTAAACTTTTCTCCAAGTCTCATGCCCTTGTTTTTCCTTTAAAGCTGTAGCACTCCCTTTAGTATCCCTTGTAGTTCTAGCTTTTTAGTAACATATTCTATCAGTTTTTTGTTTGTCTGTGAAGTCTTTAAACTCACCCTCATTTTTGAAGGATAGTTTTGCCATATACAGAATTATTGACTGGCACTTTTTCTCTTTCAGTAACTTAAATACATCATAACACTGTATTCTCATCCCCATGGTTTCTGGTGAGAGGTTGGCACTTAATCTTATTGAGATTCCCTTGTATGTGATGCTTTGCTTTTCTCTTGCTGCTTTCAGAATCCTCTCCTTATCTTTCATATTTGTCATTCTGAATAGTAGCTGTCTTGGAATAGGTATATTCAAATTTTTTCTGTTTGGTATGCAGTGCCTTTCTTGGATATTGATAGTTATGACTTTCATAAGGGCTGAAAAGTTTCTGGCCATTATTTTCTCAAATATTCTTTTTGCCCCTTTTCAATTCTCTTTCCCTTCTGGGACACTGATAACATGTATGTTTGTATGTTTTATGTTGTCATTCAATTCCTTGAGATCCTGTTCCATTTTTTCCATTCTTTTCTCTTTCTGTTCTCCTGTCTCCTCAAGTTCAGATGTTCTGTCCTTGATCACTAATTCTGTGTTTCGTCAATTCATATATGCTGTTATGTGCCTCTAATGTATTTTTAATCTCATTTATTGTGTCTTTCTTTCCCATAAGCTCTGTTACTTTTCTTTGCAGGCTTTCAAATTGTTCTTTATGATCACTCAGTGTCTTCTTAATATCCTTTTAACTCTTTAGTCATATTTTCCTTCAACTCTTTGAATTGGTTTAGGAGATTTGTGTGATTATCATTGATTTGTTGTCTTAAATCCTGTGTCTCATAAGATATTTGATTTGTTCCTTTGGCTGGTCCATCTTTTCCTGTTTCCTAGTATGGCTTGTAATTTTTTGCTGATCTCTAGGCATCTGAATACATTGGTGGCACAGATTTTCTACCAAGGGTTTGGCCTAAGAGAAACCTAAAATCAAGTTTTCTCTTTGAAGTTTCCTGACCGGCCAGTATGTGGCTTTCATCAGCAAACTTTCTGTGGAGGTGTTTCAACCTCCGTTTGCCCATGTTTCTGGTCTGGCCAGAGCCAAGATTCAATGCAGCCTCTGCTGGTCAAATACACTGAAGAGAAACCACTCTCTGCCCTCCACCTCACCCTTATCTTCCCAGGGAGGGAGACAACTGTCCCTTCTCAGTTGGCTGCAGTGGGCCATGAGTTTTTCTCAGGCTGCATGCCTTGAGGATGGGGGAGAATGCCATTCCTGTCCACTGTGGAGGTATAGTAACACACGTTTTTTGGGGGGTTCTTTGACTCTTTGTCCCTTGTCCTCCTGTGGTTTGCTCAGCACTGTCCATGTCTGTAAACACCCAAATCAGGTATCTTGGACAGCTTTTTGCCCTTTCTTTGTTGTTTCTATGAATGACTTGAGTCCTTCCTCCCTACTCTGATGCCATCATCCAAGAAGTCTTCCAGCCAGTAATCCTTTATTTGGCAAAGGGCTGTCCTTCAAAAATGAAGGTGAGTTTAAAGTCTTCACAGACAAATAAAAATTGAGAAAGTATGTTACCCAAAGACCACAGTCAAGTGATTTTTTACAAGGCTATCAAGCCCAATCTGGGCCAGAACAGTCTATTCAACAAATGGTGCTGGGAGAAATGGATATCCATATCCAAAAGAAAGGAAGAGGACTTCTACCTCACACCTTATACAAAAATTAACTCAAAATGTATCAAAGACCTAAATATAAAAGCTACAACCATAAAATTTCCAGAAAAAAATGTAGGGAAACATCTTCAAGACCTTTTGGTAGGTGGTAGTTTCTTAAACCTTACTCCCAAAGCATGAGCAATGAGAGAGAGAGAGAAAAAAAAAAATGGGACCTCCTCAAAATTAAACACTTTTGTTCTTTAAAAGATTTTGTCAAGAAAGTAAAAAAGCAGTCTATTTCATGGGAGAAAATATTTGGAAACCACATATCTGATAAAAGTTTGAAAACCAGGTTACATAAAAGATCATACAGCTCAACGATAAAAAGACATGCAAACCAATTTTAAAATGGGCAAAAGACTTGAATAGACATTTCTTCACAGAGGAAAAACACATAGCTGAAAAGCATATTAAGAAATGTTCAACATCACTAGTTATTAGGAAAATGCAGATCAAAACTACAATGAAATCTCATCTCACAGCTTTTAGAATGGCCATTATTTTTAAAAATTCATTATTTTTTAACACTCTAATTTTTAAAAATATTATTCTATTTTCACTTTTTATTAATTTTTTCTGTATTTTACTTCTTATGTATAAAACTATCATTACTATTTCATTTTCTTATTAATTATATGTGGCTATTTTATTGGCTTCATTTTTGAAGAAGTTTTGTATCACAGAAGGGTTATAACTGTGGCAGGCGAGGGTCATTGGTGTGGGGTGTCAGTGAGGGGGGATACATGGGAGGAAGTTCACCTGGGTATACATATAAGGCATATAAATGTGTTCATATGTTCATGGGGCATTGTCACAGTGGATGGAGATTCACACAATAACCAAAAGAATATAAGATTCCCATTTGGGGGAGCTCTGCCATATTCTCTAATGGAACAACAAGAATGTCCCAAGTACAGGGACAATGACTTTTGAAGGAGGATGGTCCATTGAAGGATCCTTGATATTGATGACTATGCTTATGAGCCTTTGCTCTTGAAATTGAAACTTAGTCTGGTGATGTAGGGTGCCTAAGAGTTACCTATGGGGAGCCTCCTTGTTGCTCAAATGTGGCCTCTCTCTAAGCCGAACTCAGCATATAAAAGCAATAACCTCCCCCCAGTGTGGGACGTGACTCCCAGGGATGAGCCTCCCTGGCACAGAGAGATTGCTACCAAGTACCAACAAGCAATGCATCTGGAAAACAACAACAACAATGACAAAACAGCACCTTGACCAAAAGGGAGAAAAGCTAAAGACAAATGAGTTTGTATGACTAAGAGACTTCAAAGTGAGTCAGGAGGCCATACCAAAGGTAGCACTTATACACATCTCTACAAGATCTCATTGACAGCCAAAGAAAATACAACCCCAAATAGCAAAGCTCCTCAGGGATTTGGAGACATTAGACACTATACCCAGGGCAGACAGCTCAGAAATTTGGCCCCTTCCCATTGGGCCCTAATCTGGTATTTATGTTCCCCAGTGTGACTGAGTTAGACTCAGCAGTGGTTTCTCTATGCAAAACTCTTCTGTCCTTCTATTTGAACCTATAATTAGTACTAGAGTTGGCAGGTGTACATCCAAGAGACTTAAATCTCTGGGCTGTCCATGTGCCAGCTGAGCCCTGAATTTCAATGGAGTTGCAACACCTACTCTCCAGTTCAATGGACTCACCCAGGACAACTAACAGAGAAGAGATGATGGGCAAACAATATACCGAGGAACCAAGAATGCCTACAACGACAAGCAAGAGAGTTCCGTCCATCAGATGTATGGGGTTGAAGTCCCCTCAACATCCCAGAGTCCTCAGGATTGAGAAACAAACTATGGACTAAAATAAACTTACCTGTATTCTACTATAGACTTATTGTGATTCTAGCAATGGAAGAAATGCCATTGTTGTGGAGGCAGTGACCCATGGATGTTCTGGAGTGAGGGAGAGGTAAAAACAGGTGTAATAGGGGGCATTTTCAGGACTTGGGAATCATCCTGAATCAATGACATTACAATGACAGATACAGGCCATTATATATCTGGCCATAACCTACATAGTTGAATGAGAAAGTGTAAACTACAGTGTAAACTATAATCCAGGCTTAGTGGCAATGCTCCAAAATGTGTTTATCAATTGCAATGAATGTACCACACCAATAAAAGATGTTGCTAGTGTGGGAAAATGTGAGAGGTATGGGGAGCAGGGCCTATGGGAATCCCCTATATAATCTCTGTAACATTTATGTAATTGAAGTATCTTTTTTTAAAAAAAAAAATTTTTAAGTAAAAAAAAAAAAACAGAAAACTACAAATTCTGGGAAGGATGTGGAGAAATAGGAACACTCCTTCACTGTTGGTGAGAATGTGGAATGGTGCAGCCTCTGTGGAAGACAATTTGGTAGTACCTCAAGAAGCTGAATATAGAACTGCCATATGACCCAGCAATCCCATTACTCAGAAAATATTGAGGAGAACTGAAAGCAATGAGGTAAACTGACATTTACACACCAATGTTCATAGCAGCATTATTCACAATTGCTAAAATATGGAACCAGCTCAAGTGTCCATCAAATGATGAATGGCTAAACAAAATGTGGTATGTACATACAATGCAATACTATTCAATTGTAAGAAGAAGTGAGATCAAAACGCATATGACAACATGGATGAACCTTGAGGATATTATGTGGAGTGAAATAAGCCAGACACCAAAGGACAAATATTGTATGGTCTCACTAATATGAACTAAATACTATGAGTAAAATCACTGAGGTAAATTCTAGAGTATAGTTGACTAAGAGATAGAATGTGAGTTGAGAATGGGAGCTGATGCTCAATGTATGCAGAATTTTTATTCAAGTTTATTGTAAAAGTGTGGAAATGAATAGAATTGATGGTAACACATTATAGTGAGTATAGCTAACATTGCTGATTTATAAATGAGATTGTGGCTGAAAGGGGTAGTCTGTGGACATAAAAGACAATCGAAAGGAAACTAGAGAATAATCTAGGGTATGTATAACATAGCGATTTTGGTGGTGGGAAAAGATTGTGGTTAACAGTATAAACACAAGAATGTCCTTCTTTTATAAAGTGCTGTGAATATGATGATACATGGGAAAATTACAGCTAACATAACTTATGAATAATAGTTAGCAATAATATTGTAATATTTTTGCAGCAATGGCAAAGAAGATAGTACATCAATTCTAAGGGAAATCTATAGGGGATTATAAAGGTCTATGGGATTTTTCCTTTTCGAGTAATGAAAACATTCTAAAATTGAGGTGATGACAGCACAACTCTAATGAAAATGAGTGGCTTGTATAACACAGGGAATCCAGTGGTGGAAAATGGACTGTGGTTAACAGGACAAATATGAGAATGTTCTCTCATGAACTATAACAAATGTATAATACTAATGCAGGGTCTTAATAATTGGGTGGTTTGGGGAAAAAACACACCAAATGTAATATATGGGCTATAGTTAGTAGTAATATTTTGACGATTCTGTTTCATAGTTTGTAACAAATGTTTCACGACAATGCAAGCTGTTAGTGGTGGGCTGATGTATAGGAGCCCTGTATGATGTTATGCATGTTTGTTCTGCAAGGTCACAAATTTTACTATACACTTATTTTTTATGTATGTTTATTTATGAATGATATACTTCAATAAAATTTTATTTAAAAAAAGAAAAATACCAAAACAAACAAACAAAAAAGTAGCTTAGAGAAAACAGAGACTATGGGGAAAGAGTATATATATATATCCTTAAAGCAATCAGAGAAGATTTTGCATCTATTAAAGTAAAATGGAATGCAATAAAAATAATTCAGAGAACAAAAAATAACTCTTGGAAATTAAAAATACAAAAGCATAAAGAAAACTACATCAGAAGGGCTGTAGATATATTTAAACAAATATCTCAGTAGCAAAGCAAAAAGAGAAGTGGAGGTCCATGAAGTCCAACATCAAAATAATAAGAAGTTCCAAAAAGAAAGAACAGAGGAAATGGAAAGTAGGAAATCATCAAAAAAATAATTCAAGAAATTATCCTAGAACCAAAGATCAGGAGTTGCCAGTTTGAAAGGATTCCCTGAGCATCGAGTACAATACATAGATCCACTCCAAAACACATCACTATAAAAATTTCAGGATATAGACGATAAAGTATAGGCACTAAAAGTTAGAATAAGCAAAGCTTTGGACTTTTCAACAGCAACATTGGAAGCTAGAAGGTATTAATCTAAAATTCTACACCCAGCTAAAGTATTGATTAAATGTGCAGTTAGAATGAAAATATTTTCAGACACACAAGATCTCATGTACTCTTTATCAGGAAAAGTGCTGGAGCGTGTGTTCTGCCAAAACAAGAGAAATAATCCAGGAAAGAGAAAGATATGGGATAAACCAGGAATCCAAGGAAAGAAAGTGGTGAAGGGGTTTTTGAAGACTGATGGTGATGAAGACTGTTATTAAAATGACAACTATGCAATAAGCTAAAGAGCAACAGGTCCAAATGGAAACAGGTGAGAACACTCTGGGAAAGATTTCTTCAGGATGAAATTGATGGGAAACCTAATATATCTGAATTTGTTGAGAGGAGATTTACACAATGGGTGAGGGTGCAAAAAGATATAGAAAGGGAAGAAAAACTGTAGTATAGCTCCTGTTTTAACTCCTAATCACATTTATGTAATCATAAAGGGAAATGCTGAAAAATGACCTCACCAGAATTACAATATAAATATCCTGGAAGGCTGGGGGACAGGAATAATATGGGTGAAAATGTGGTTGTAGGTGTGAAAGGGACAGAGAGTAGTTAGTATATGAAAAATAGCAATATCCTCATCTGGCATAGTAGAAAGTCAGGAGAAAATATCTTAAACAGAAAAATCCAGACATAGCAATATAAACATGTTTTATGGCGATGCATACCAAAAGGATCTGGAGAGCAGGAAATTATGTATTTGTGTGTATCAGATGTAGCTGTTTTATAGCAAGTCTTGTTTTTGCTGTTTATATATAAGCAAAACTTTGATGAAAATAAAAATAAAATTATTTGAAAGAGTGAATGAAATGTAAAGAAATGTATTCACCAGAGGGGAGGTGGGTTAAAGGGAAGATTTTTAAAGCTTTTTATTTCCAGTAACTCATACATACTGAGCGCTTACTATGTGCCAGACATTTCCAAGTACTTTACATTTCCAAGTAATTTATTATTATTAGTGGCATCATCAAATCTAATTTTATAAACAGGGTAACTGAGGCTTCAGAGGGTTGAGTACCCAAGGCCATGTAACCAGAAAGCGGAGATGCATGCAGTTTGACTCCAGAGGGAATACACCATAGTTTGGTATATTTGAATTCTAATGAGGATTATTTTAGTAGAAAGGTCAAAATGATCATGTAACATGCAGTGGGATATTATTCAGCTGTAAGAAGGAATGAAGTTCTGAGACACGGGACAATGTGGATGATACTTGAAAACATCATGTTGAATGATAACACAAAGGACAAATATTGTATGATTTCACTTATATGAAATATCTAGAAATAGCAAATTCATGGAGATAGTAAGTAGAAGTTATCAGGGGATTGAGGAAGGGAAGATGGAGTAGTTGTTGCTTCATGGGTATAGAGTGAGTGCCTGTAAAATTTAAAATAAAATTAATAATAAAAAATTGTCACGTGGGAGAGAGAATGTTGCAGGGGTAGAATTCATGAGGTGACACCCAGGGCACATGTGGATAAGACTTCATAGGAAGAACATTTCCTTTGTTGTAGCAAAAGGAAAGGGAGAGAAAATGGGTGCAAAGCAAGGTAGGTTTGTTCATTTGGAGATGGGACGATGGAAATCCTGCTACTTGGCTGCTCCGTTTTCTCACTGAATTCTGTGGCAAAGATATTATCTGAAAAAGAAGGGAGGAAAGAAGGGGTAGAAAGCTTGAGGAGAGAGAAAAAAGAAATCTTAAAAAGGGAGCTCCAGCTTCCTAGAGAAATCTGCAATTCCCTGGCAGTGTAGTGTGTTCATTTGATGTTATTCATGAATTTATAGTGGAACCAATCTGCCCATTGTCTGATCAATGTGGAGATGAGATTGGTTTGAAGAAATCCAATGAAAAGTCACAAGCAAAAGCAGGAAATGCATCTAAGTGGGATAGAAGGTTAAAGTTGACAGTCTGAAATCTTGGACAGAAGCAGTTAGGAGAGAAGCAATTACAATGTAATCAATCAGCCTTGCTTACAGCTGCTACCATGGTGTAAGTGTGTCTTCTGTGGCCCTATCTACTGTTAACAGAAGAGCAGATGAGACATTCTGGCAAATAAAATAAATATTAGGGAGCCATTGGGCTCATTGGTTGAGCTCCAGTTTCCCACATACAACGTCCTGGGTTCAATCCCCGGCTCTGGTACCTAAAATAAATAAATAAATAAATAAATAAATAAATAAATAAATAAATAAATAAACAAACAAATATCAGTAAATTTATATGCACAGTATACTTTATGCAGATCCTATGACAAGAGTTCAAAGAAATTTTGGAAGCAAAATAAATCCTTAAATTGGCAATTTCAACACATGATTCTGTGTAGAGATGTTAACCTTGCTAGGAGATTCAAATATAATGATATTTGAATACTCTCCAATACTCTACCTTGGTGTTTTCCAGTATTTGGGTGTTTACTATAAGCTACAGTTCTTGGTACTATTTGTACTAAATAATATTAAATTTGGTATTTTTTATTTTTTAAACAAGTTTTAGATAATAATGAGTAAAAATTATGAAGAATGTTGGGAGTGTTTTAAGAAAGATAAAGAAAAGCAAGCAGTTCATGTTCAGATATATTTTAAATCATTGCAATATATAGCATCATAGCCATCTCCAATTCAAACATTCATGGCATGAAAAGGACAAAAACCTCTGAAAATAATCCTGATGATCCCTTGTCTATTATTTCTAAGAATTATTTTGAAGAACAAGATTTAGAAAAAAACAATAAGCAAACTTTCTATCACCCCACCTCAAAGACTGAATTTTTAAGGCAAGTTTCTTTAGCAAAGGACTATAGTTGCCGAAAAACCCACCATCAGTTTTAGCACTAATATGTAACTATCATAATAAAAGACTTGTACACTGAAAAATTTGGTGCCCTTTACAACTCCAGATTGTATAGGGAGAGACAAGAGAACAGTTATATCCATGTGGGTTAAGTCTAGAAATTTGTGCATTGTCTTAAAAAATTACAGTGAAGCACTACCTAACAACTTATTCCAGAAGAAGATGGTGCCTGAACTGAACCTTGAAGAAAGGATGAGACTAAGTCAATATGGCAAGGATGGAAGGGGTCCAAGCAAAGGGATGTGCAAAGGCCCAGAAATATGAAGCATGGCAATTTCAGGAAAAAAAAAATGGATTTGACTGCAGTAAAGAACGTGGATGAAAATATGATAGGAGAACCATGTAGGACTAGCTCATGAAGGTCTTTTTATGTCATGCTAGGGACTTTGATTTTCATTCTGAATGCTATGAAGACCCATCAAAGTAACTTACCGAGAAGAATGACAAATCGGTTATGCACCTATAAAATGGAAGCTGTGTAACGAGTCATTTCTGTAGTCTGTTCCATCTCCAGTAGTCTATGATTGCTACACAATAGTGAAGTCCTGAAGCAAAATAGTTAGGATGAAGAGTTGGAAGCAGATACATGTGCTATCTCACAGAGGATGTGGGAGGATTGCTGTGGAGTATTGAGCCTGAGTGAGAGGAGACCTGGTGATGCAATTAGCTGGGCTAGAGATGGAGGAGAGAAGATAGGTTTAAGGGGTATGGACCAGATGAGTTCAACGTTGAACATGTTAAGATTTGATGTTCCTTACAAAAAGTTCGCAGATGCTAATAGATGATCTCAGCCTTCAAATTTTCTTTAGCACTGGGAGGAAAAGGACTATTAAATCCCCCAAATTTCACTGCTAGGTGGGGAGGGTGGGGCAGGGATGCTCCCAAAAAAGACAGAAAGGAAGGAAGAAAGAAAAAGAAAAAAAAAAAAAACTGCTCCCAGGAACTACATAATAACTAAGTAATTTCAGAATTCCTTCATCCAAATCCAGTTAATTATACTCTTTGGCTCCCATCTAATTATTACAGGCTTAACACTAATGTCACTTTGGTGAGAACTTGGTGATTTATTTGATGTTCTAATCTAGCCAATCAATTCCATGGTTTATAGCCAAAGTATAATTACTCTAAATATGAATCCCTAGCTGTGTTCTCTTCAGAGCAAGCTCTTGGTTCCCTAATCCATATTTGAGGAATAAAACCTTTCCTCCCCCCTGATATTTTAGGGGTCATCCTCAGAGCCTCAACATCTGATATCATGCCCAGTATCATTAATAATCATGGCACTCGGTATTTGTTAGGACTGGTGATAAAATATGCTCAAAGTAACTGAATTTCTCCTTTGGAGAGGAAAGGATGAAGGAAGACACTGGTAGAATATGAATGAATAAATAAATACCTTGAATGGTTAGAACAAAGGTCCAAGATTATTTTGCACAGAGTCCAAATTTATAAGAGACCCAGAGGGAACAGATTTCCAATAACCATACTAGGGCATAAAGCGTGGTTTCAAAGAGGTGTGTGTGTGTGTGTGTGTACACATGCATGCATGCTTGGTAGGGGAAGTGATGTGCCTCAGTGGAGAGATTGTACTAAGAAAATATCAGGTAAACTAGTCTCTGACGGTCAAGGAGATTATTGCACCACTCATCATGCAAGGATGGAGAAGGAATGGGGAAATAGGTGAGCCAGGTAAGCCTGGGCTGTAATTAGATCTCACAGAGTTGGTTATTAAACAGGAATTCATATACAAATTGCCCTTCAGATGATGACTTACATCAACCACACGGCCTCATTCTTCCAGGTATGCTGATTTGAGAAGTCCTTTCTTTTGTCTAGGCCAGGCCTCCTTCCCAATTCTTTTGGAACCAAAGAGATTTGGTGGTTGCCCAAGTAACAAAGCACAACAAGTAGTATCTCACGGAAAATGTCAGAAGACATGAAGATTGAAAAACACCAAATTCAAGATGGAGATTTCTTGCAGCCAGGGTGTATGTGTCTTCTGAGTGGATGGGTGCGGGGTGAGGGGTGGGTTGTAGGGAACTTCACCTGCCATGTAAATTTTTTATTTCTTAAGCTGGTGTTAAGTACAGTGGTGCTTGTTATGCAGGTATATCTTAAACATGTCATAATTTTCAAAAGTAGAGGTCTGAAAGGAAAGAGAGGAACAGATATTTTGTTTAGCTCTCGCTTTTACCTGGCAAAGATTGTATCCACCCCCCCCCCCCATTATTCTAACTTTATTATAAACTGAAACACTGTGTTTGTTCACAAACAAGATCATGCCTACTATCACTTTTGAGGTTAATGCTCTTGAAGTCAATTCATTTTTTTTAAAGAAATTTTCAAATCACAATGCTATGAAGCTGAATCAACTTTGTTGACTCCATCCCTAGGTGTAACTCTAGTTGCATTGGAGTTTGGAGATGATTTGGAGGTGCCCTTCCTGTTGTATTAGTATTAGGACATCACAGATATTTGAGTGACACATCAGGAAGAAGGGTCATTGCCCTGCAATGCTCAGTCAGCTCTACTATCTGTATATTACTGATAGGGTACTGGGTTGTCCCAGGCTTCCTCCAACCCACTTCCTCCTCAATAGTGCTGCCCCACCACCTCTCTATGTTGGCCCCAGGATCATTGCACTTTTTACTTCCTACTCAACTATGATCACAGAAAGA
The DNA here is from genome assembly GCA_026826555.1 of Tolypeutes matacus. NCBI lineage: Eukaryota > Metazoa > Chordata > Mammalia > Cingulata > Chlamyphoridae > Tolypeutes > Tolypeutes matacus. The sequence goes on from JAKSZT010054304.1 coordinate 49,286,075, forward strand.
GATGAAAGTCATTTGGCATCTTGCTATAAAGCATGGGAATAGCTGCAAGTAAAAAGTGAGATGGAGAAGGATGACTCTAATGGCCAGAATTAGACCTGCGAATTATCTGTGTATTCCATGTTTCCCATTTGGGATTTTTCTCCAAAATAGAGGCAGACTGGTGTTGTTCTGAAGCATGGCAAGCTTGGGTGCCAGATTGCCTGAAATGAAACTGCTGCTCTATCATCTCCTAGCTATGCGATCTTGGGCAAGTCATCTAACATCTCTGTCCTCCATTTCCTCACCTATGAAATTTAGATGTTAATAAGAGCATCTACTTTTTGAAGTTGCTATAAAGATTAAGTGAAATGATACATAAGTATGCTTAGCACAATATAGAATTTAGGCTAGAGCTTAATAAATTTTGATAGTTGTTATGTACATCAGTTTTAATTTGTCTTCTTGGTATTTTAATGCTAGTAAATGAAGGTACCTTAAAAGTTGATAGATATCAAGGGTAGTATACATCAAGGAAAAACCAGCTTCCAGGCAAAAATCATATCTGGTACGAATGACCAATATCTGCAAGGGGGGGTTGTTCCTGAAAGGTCTACCCCAAGCAAACCAAGATACTCCCTACTCCCTTCGGGTGTTTTAACCACAGGTGCCAAAAATCTGCCATGGAAGAAGGCAAGAGCTGCTAAACTGGTTGTTAGCTTGTTTTGTTCTTATTTCTTAATATGCCTCACCATCATCAATGAACTGCTGAAAGAGACCAGAAACCCAACTGACAGAGTGCTGTTCCTCCTCTAGGCCTGCTCAGTAACTTTCTCTTCAGGACAAGGAGCTCTTAGGGTGGGGGGTGGGGGTGGGGGGAAATGGCTTCATTTCCCCCCAGAAATAAATGAGGCCAAGAAGGTCACTGGCCAGAGGTGGGGCAAGGGTATCTCAGCTAAAGGCATCCCTAACCTTGACACACCCTCCTCAGGGGTCTTGAATGGAGTTTCTGGGATTATGAGCTTCTAGGGTAAGGCTTGGGGATGAAAGTGATTCTGGACAACTAGAAAGGCTAATAGCAAAAAATAGCCACAAAGGAATTTAACTGGGGTAATTCAGAGGAATACTTAGCTCCCTGTAGAAAGACCACAGTTCTAGAATGGAAAGTAAGTTTCAAACAGTCCCATAGAAAAGCACGCTGCCCAGTGGGCTGACTATGCTTCTTTAGATCAAGATTTTAAAAAATAATAAATATTATCTTTTGCCTCCTTTCTTTTAGATCAAGATTTTAAAAAATAATAAATATTATCTTTTGCCTCCTTGTCAAACCAGCCCCTCCTCTTTTCAGCTCTCTCTCTTTTTTTTTTTACATCTTTCTATTGACTCTAAGGGAGGGGAGGGAGGGCAAGAGATGATTGGTTAGTGCGAGCAGTACCGCCCTGCCCATTTCCCTCCCACACCCTCCTGGGAGAAACAGCTGGAAGGAGACATAGGGAGGAAAGGCTAGGATTGGCTAAGAGTCTGTGGCAGGGCGGGTTGAGGCAGCACAGATGAAGTATTTACCTGTCTAGGTAAGTCAGGAGAAGGTCACAAGAAGCAGAAAACAGGAGACAGGGGAAGCAGTCTCTGTTTCGTCTTTGTCCTTTGAAATAAGCCCCCTACCCAGTGAAGGTGAGTTAATCACTAACCAACTTTTACTGATTCTGCAGCAAGAGGAGGGGCTCCATAGGAAGTCAGAGGTACGGGGTTGCAGGGGTCCCTCTACTCTATACCCCTGCCAGGAGGATTTTCCTCTCTGTTCCTCACCTCTCTGCCTCCAGCCTGGGGTCAGGGTAAGATTGAAGTTTTTCTCTGGAGATTAGGCTGAGATGCATCTTTTTCTCCTTTGCCTATTTAAGTTGGATAAGCATATCGTGCAGACATAGAAAGAAAATAAGTTTGTTTTGGAAATTTCCATCTCTGAACAATTGAAATTGGGTTGTGACTTTGGAAGAGAATGGAGTGGAGGGACTTAAAGTAGGCAGTCACCTCCTTGGTCCTGCATTGCACTTATACCAGGAAATTCTTCCATGGCTTTATATCAACGAGATGTCTATCTTTATTTAAATAAAGGGAGCAGCACGTGTGTGTTTGATTATGGTCAAGTGATAATGGGACTTTCTGTGGACAGTTGTATAAGGTGTAAGCCATGCTACATTGTTTGTATGGGGATGTGTTTGGGCACATTGGGAAAACTCCAATTCAGGCTACCAGCTCATCTTTGGCAATCCTATGGATAATCTAGTTGCAAAGTCAAGTTTATTTGGGTTCAACTCAATTAATTTTCCAACTTTGCCTGTTAATACATACTGAGACTGGCAAACAGAAAGCTACTTGTCCATGCTGGTGCCTCACCCACGTTACTATTTCATGGCAGCCTGTCAGTCTGGCTAAAGTTCTATGTGAGGCTCAGGTCAAAGTACTGCGGCAAAGTACACAGAAAGGAGAACCAGACCAGTTTAGTGGTTTTGCTTTGTCTTCCTACAGCTGTCCCAGTTGGCATATGGTGGCTGGTTTCCCTGCACAAGGAAGGTGGATATTAAAATCAAGTCATGGAAAGCACTCTGTTACCCACATTGGGGATTAACACTCTTGTCCTTAACTCTGCCTCTTTTCCTCCTGCTGCAGGGAAGAGGAAAATGGGAGGACCCCAGTGGCGGGCTCCCAGAGCCTGGCACACACAAGCTCCGAGTGAATATACTGCATTGCCACTCCTGGCAACTGAGCTTTAGGCTTTGGCTTACTCCACACCACAGAACCAGCCCACCACCCTCACTGACCACAAACTGCCATAGATGGTGAATTTGTCAGCAGTCAAAATAATCTGCAGCATCTAATAAAGTCTGCTGTGCAGAGGGTACTTCTGTCTGCTCTCTCCCTTAAACCCAATGGTGAAAGAGATTATTTCATTGCCTAAACACAAGCAGAAACTTGCCCATTTTTGCATGGAGAGGGATACGCACACAGTGAACTTTTAATTGTCCTGCTGTTTTCGTGGATGTTTCCATCCAGAGGCATGTTTCTGGGTAGTCAGCAAAAAAAAAAAAAAAAAAAAAAAAAAAAGCAGACACCTGGTTTGGGAAAAGTAGGAAACCTCTTTGACCACTGGGGAAATAGACTGAGCTCTTGGAGGATATGGGGGTGGGCTTGTGGGATGAAGGTGATAAAGAGGCATTGGGTCTGTTTAGAAGGAATGGAGAAGCCAAACTGGAATGGGGCTGGAGCCCTCCCCACGCCACCCTCCCCAGATGCCAGAACCCCACATGCTGAGTGTTTATTTACTCTCCTCCAAAGCTTGGCTAGTTTCAGTTGAGTAGTTAATGTTTAATGTCTCTTTGGATGGGAGGTTCTAACTATATAGGTTGTGATATTTCTTAACCTGTTTCCTCCTCCCCACAAGTCCCCCAAAGAGGTCAAGGGTTAAAAGATAGCAAATTCTCACCTTGAGTGTTTGGCTTGTTTCTTAGGCTTCTCATTAGGTAGAAATACCTCAGGTTTCGATGGCTGCCCAGAAATGCCTCTAAGTTTCAAGGTTGTAAAGTTAATGGAAGGAAATAGAGCATGAAAGCTAAGCCTAGCTGGTGAGGGAGGATAGAAGGGTGGGAAGAGAACTTTTTACATTCGAAACTATTTGGGTCAGAAAAGTAGGTGTGATGATGAGGTGTAAGCCTTAGGGCTCATTCAGCTTCAGTGTCAGGTTCAGATTCATCTCTGCAGTGATTATGACAGCATGATCTTCAATGGCACTCAATGTCACTTCTTGACCCTTTGGAAGTATCTGTCTGTTGTTGGGGCAATAAGCTGACCTAGAAACATAAAGCTGAACCAGATAATTTACAGGGTTTAAGGTATGAGGTAAAAAGGAGAGGGATGATTTTAGGCTTTTAGTATTTATTCAGGGGTAGCCTAAGATCCTTCTTTGGGTACAGGCCACTCTTGTATTGGGACAGTCCCCAGGATGCCCTCTGAGGGGCTTGGGATCCATAGGCTGCCGAGCATATGTAGTCCTAGGTTAGGAAGGGGTAATGGGAAGAACCCCAGTTTTCTCACCTGTAAAATGAAGAGAAGGTCACTTCCTCCTTATGTTACCAGGTTATACTGAAGATATAACGGGTATATCTGAAAGCACTTTGTAAGTTATAACATGCTATGTCCTTGTGAAGCAGTGCTATTCCTATTGTGTTTTTTCTGTTTGTTTTGTTGTTTTTTTGTTTTTGTTTCTGAGGCACCAGGGCTGGGGATTGAACCTGGCACCTCGTATGTGGGAAGCCAGTGCTCAACCACTGAGCCACATCAGCTCCCCTGAGTTGGTTTTTACATTTGTTTGCTCGGTTGTTTTTTGTTTGTTTCTTTCTTTCTTTTAGGAGGCTGGGTGAACCAAAGGAGGGACCTCCCATGTGGGAAGCAGGCACTTAACAGCTTGAGCCCCATTCCTATTGTTTTTATCTCTTCTAGTTGCTTCTGGCAATTCTAGAGGAGTTTCCCAAAGTTAGAGTGTGATAGTCTTCCCTGGGAGGAAAGAGATGCTAGAAAACCACTATATAGTCTGAAGCATGCTTAGGTGGTAATTTTCTCTGAAAGGAAGAGGCAGCATCTACTAACCCATTCACGGAGACCATTACGTTAATTACAGTAAGTTACTCTAAATTTTCACTGCCCCAATTTTACAGATAAGAAAAGTAGAGCTGAAAATGAGACCCTTCAATATATGCTTGCATCTTGAAAACAAGGCTTTTGTCTTATACAGATTTGCACCCCTGGTGTCTATTAGATGCTCATAAATATTAGTTTAACTGAAAACATTGCCCAAATTCCATTGAGTCATATATTCTCTGGTAAATAAAATATTTAAGAAAAAAACAAGAAGCTCAACATAGTAGACATTAGAACAGGTGACAAGTTTATTCACCCAGAAATGAGACCTGGATTCCCTTAGCTATAGTGGCCTCAACCCTAGAGAACCTCTCTGAGCCTGCACAGCCATTAATGGAGTGGATAGCTGGGTGACAGAATTTCTTCCACATGACCTCTCATATTTATGTTTCTTTGGGTTTCTGGGTATTGGGGAACCAACCTCATGAAAGAACCCTAAGAGCTATCTCACCCAATGTTGATTTTTCATTGGACTTCTCTGATGTCTTTGCCTCCTCTGGTCTCCTCCTTATCTCCTGATAGGCTCTAGACAAGGGGTTCTTAACAAGGAGTCCATGAGCTTGAATTGAAAAAAAAATAAAACATTATTCTTGTGGGGATGTGTTTGTACAGGTGTGATCTATTTATTAAATAATGTACAGTATAATGTGGACTCAGTAAGGGTCCATGTTTTTCACCTGACCGGCTAAGGTTAAGACCCCTGCTCTAGACCCTCATGAACCACATGTGTCTGACTTGCTGGAGATCTTCCCTCTTCCTTCTCCAGTGTCCTGCTCCTCCCTACCTGCCCCACTTGGGGGACTCCTCCCAAGCAAGAGAGGAGCTTCATGAGGCCTTATTCTTGCCACCTCTATAAGGTTGGCAGGCTGACTTACCTGACCCAGCCCAAACCTGACTTTGGCACTGGAAGCAATTGCTGGCAGAGGCCAAGGGGACACCTGCCCTGGCATTGAAACCCCACGCTCCTAGATCTCAAATCAAACACATTTTCAAGGACATCTTACCTGCTTTGGGAAAGATAGGAGAGATGGTAGAAAATATACCATGGCATCGTGGGGAAAATAAGGATTTAGTATCAGGCAAACTGCATTCTAATTCTAGCTCTACCCCAACTCTGTTTAACTTTGGAAATATCTCTTAATCTTAATTCTTTTAGAGTTTCCTTTTAACATAGGAGAATCACTCCTGGCCTGCCCAACTCTGGTGGAATGTTTCTCACAAACAGGCATATGAAAATGCTTGGGACTTTCAGAGGAAAGATGGCACTGCCTTTTTCTGCTACTACTATTGTCACAGTGAACTTGAAACTGTTTTTCCCTTGGAGTTGAAGCTGGGAAGAAACCACAAAAGACATTTCTCTTGTTCGCTTGACACAGGCTAGGGACCTTTATTGGGAATAAGTGCAACAATAGAGGAGATGATGTGCAAGAGGGAAATTGGGTGTTCTCAACTTCTGCATGTGCTATGAACATGTTTCCCAGGCTAGGGAGATAATGGTGGCCATGGGGGTAGTTGTGATGATGTTGATGATGTTAACTATGATAGCAGGTAACAATTACTGGGCCATGCACCACGCAAAGTATTTTACATGAAGTATTTCATTATGTCCTCAAAAGAACCCTATGGGGTAGGCACTATGAAGTGCCCTGTTCTTTCTCTTTCTGGCTTATAGTCTCCTGAACTCTCCTTTTCTACATTCTTGTTTCTCTTGCTTCAGTTTGGTTTGCTCTTAGATGGATCTTGTCTTTTCATTATTCCAAGAATAGATTTAGTTATTCATTTATTCATTAAGTACTTGAGCATTTACTACCAACTGAACTGTCCTAAGTGTTCTCTCATTTAATCCTTACAATAGCCCCATTTAAAGAAGAAAAATAGACTCAAAGAGGAATTTGCCTCAAGTCATGTAACTGTAAATAGCTGAACTGGAATTTGAACCCAGATCCAACTACCTCCAGAATCCAAGCAATGGACTCCTATAATATTTCTTGTTTATGGCAATGAAAATGTAGGTTCAGCTCCCCAGTTCAGAGGAACAAAGGACTAAGAGAAGTGATGGAATCTCCTTTCTGACTAGACTGCTTCCCCACCAACTGAGTCTTCCCTTCTCACATATTAAGCCAGCTTATGTGTCCTTCCGTGAAGGCTGGGGGGCTCAGGGTATGGGTGCCGTGGCCCCCTCCAGCTCTCTGCTTGCTTGGTGTCCCTGCTGCCATGCTGCTCCAGGGCCTGGGCAGAGCCTTGGGGGAGCCTCGGCTCACTCGTGGCTTTGTTCTTCTCTTTTCAGGCCCAGCCTGGGACATTCTTGGCTTCCCTTCGCTTCCCCTCTGGGAGTCCCTTTCGCCACTCCTGCACCTTGCTTCAGGCGATGCCCGAGAGGGAGCTGTGGCCAGCCGGGCCAGGCTTGGAACCCGTGACCCGCGTCGGCAGCTGCGACAGCATGACGAGCACCACCTCGACGCGCTCTGGATCTGTATGTACTCTGTCCTGCCACCTCGCCTGCTCTGTGCCCTGCCCTGCCCTGCCCTGCTCTACCACCCATCCTTACTCACTGCGCCTTCTCTCTCATCTTCCTCGTCAGAGAGTGAATCAACATCAAGTGGTGCTTTCTTTCTCTGAGTCACCCCTGGTTCTACAAGGAAAAGGTGGGACCTCCACGGCGGCCCAAGGAACCCCCCCCCCACCCCAATTTCCAGTAGATTGGGGAGGACAGTATTGAGTGGAAGCAAGAGGACAGGCCAGGGATCTGAAGTCCTGGTGGAAATGGAACATAGATCCTTGTAGTACACAGATGCCTGAAGCTTTCTGCAAGGAGCAGATACAAAGATCAAAGAGAATGGAGTAATTAAGAGCCTGCGTTCTGGAGCCAAACATATCTGGGTTCTCTACTTATAAGCTATATGACTGTGGGCAAATTACTTAATCTCTCTAAGCTTCAGTCTTCTCAGTTTTAAAATGGGGATACTATTAATACCCAACTCATGGGATTCTTGAGGGAGTAAATGAGATGCATATAAAGCATTTAGCACCTGCCTCATTATGTAGGGAAAAAAAAATAGCCTATCTATGACAGCGATTGAGAATCTTCCAAAGTCCCTAGGTTTAACTCTTTGTGAGTGATGTGCAATGAATTAGTATTTGGGGGGGCGGGGGGCATGAATTTGAATCTCAGATGTTGTAAGGCTGGTATGAAAGACCAAATCTGACCTACATCCCCACCAAAACATTATTTTGTTGTTAATACTTGTCACATATATAATAACCCTTGAGAATTTATACTTTATTGCTTTATATTCAAGAGAGTTACTTGAAATTTTAAGGGTTATAAAGGTCTCTACTAAATGTCAAGGATGTTTAATAAAGTCATTGAGCTCTGATCTATAAAACTGGAGTAGAAAAAGCAGCACAAAAAGAAAATCCCAAGAACAGACAATCAGTGTGTAATTTCTTTTGACCCTGGATTCTGGGGCCACAGAGACACCTTCCTGTTTCTGTTAGGCTGAGACCAAATCTGAATAATCACATACCTTTGGACACAGACTGCGACAGGAAGGAAAGTTTTTTTAAAGTGAATCATCCACAAAGGAGAAATTCAGAACTGGCTTATCCATGGCAATGCTCTTTTAGGAGAAAGAAGGCAGTCCCAAGAAGATCTTTACTCAAGGAACCCCTGGAGTTTCCTTGGGCTGCATAGATGGGCTATTCCTTGGGCTGTGAGGTATACCCTCTATCAGTCACCTGATACAGGTCTCTCTAGGTGCCAGGGGAACTAAAAGTATTATTCCAGCACCTGCCTCCCCGCTCCACTCCCCGGTGACTTTTAGTGCTGTCTCAAAATCTTCCCTGGCCATCTGAGTGTCCCCAGAGAATATACAGCTCTGATGTGTCCTAAATATAGGAGGAAGGGTAGAGATGACAGGAAGGGACTTATATTTTCCCTTTTTGGTTTCCCTTCCCCCTTCTCCTTTGGAGAGAAACTAATCCATGGATCTTCCTGGCCTGGTGGAGCATGGGCCCAACTGTGATAGCTATAGCCTTTTCTTACAAATATCCTATGTGCTTTCTCATAATGAAATGATCTACTTTGGGTATATATATTTAACACTAAATTACTAAGTTGCTTTCCCTTCCCTATATGGTTTCCCCACCCTCCCCCTCAAGTTAATATTTGCTTAAGAACTACCCGCTCATTTGAATTTTAGCCAGAGCCAAATGCCATCAAGAAAGTAAATATACAAGGGGAAAAAATCCTGTATGGAATGTACTTCAAAGTCAAGTGTAAATTATCTGGTAAATTTATCTGTGGCTAGTCATACTGCTGCTCCCACTGGCCTGGCAGTCAGTTGTTGGCTGCATTGCCTGTTTGTCCTTGTATTGTCCTTGATATACCAGATCAAGTACCTTGAGAAGTTAAAATTGACACCATTCATGTCTAAGGTCAAATTATTACATTGCCCATATATTTTGGAGCTAAATGGAGATAAGCCAAGTGAAATACTTTACAAAGGTCACATAGAGAAATTGGGATCAGAACCTGGGACTGCTTCCAATCTATACTCTTAACCATTCCACCCAAAAGAAAGGCTGTTTGCCACCTGCCTGCCAGCTACCAGGGGGACAGTCTGAGAGTCTCTGCCCTGCCTGGTGCTATACTTGCAGAAAGCAACTCCAGCAGGTTTGCAGCGCAGCACTGTGGAGAGGTCACCAGCTCTTTAGCACTCCTTCTCCACAACTGGGTGGTTCACAGGCCCTGCTGGTTTCTGCTCTGTGCTCAGCCATGGGCTTCCTCTTACAGTTCCCTCTCCTTCCTTTTCTTCCTCCTTCTCCACTACTCACTGATTGCAGAGTGACAGCAGCTACGACTTCCTATCTGCAGAAGAGAAAGAGTGTCTGCTTTTCCTGGAGAAGACCATTGGCTCATTGGACACTGAGGCTGACAGTGGACTGTCCACTGATGAGTCAGAGCCAGCCACAACTCCCCGAGGTCCACAAGCACTGCCCATAACCCAGCCTACTTCCCGGGGTAAGAGACACTGTCTCGGGGTAGCACCTCTGGCCAAACCCAGAAAATCAGTACACCTCTCTAACTATGTTCCGCCTCACCTGCCCTCTGCTCCAAGGGCCACAGGTGGATCAACCTCACTCCTCACCACCCTCCTGGCTAAAATAAAGCCTTGTCCCTGGAGGGAAGGAGGCAGTGCTGACAAGCAGCTTCCTATGTCTTTCTATGAAGTCTCAGAGTCCTGGACAGGAAAGGGATTTGGCCAACTCCTATCCCCTCATGGAGAGATTCTAAAGAGATAGGAGGATCACAGAGGTGGGGGAGGGAGGCAGGGAAGGGGGAGTGATTGGCTCTGGAGAGAATGAATCAGTCTGGAGAGCTAATCTGGGGGACCCAGAGGAAGCAACTAGGAGATAAGAAGAGGGAAGGGCCCCCTTAAGCAGTGGGTGGTGCCCTGAGGCCCTGAGTATGGGGAACCAGTGGTGTTTGGGCTCAGTAGAGGGAAACTTGCAAATTTTTTATTCATTTAGCAAATATTTGTTGCCAATGTGTCAGACCCTCCTTTGAGATAGAGCAGTAAGTCGGGACATGGGGCTTCACTGCCCCTTGAGGCTCTGGCCCTGCAAGCCTGAGGTTCCTGCCTAGCTTGCTGGGAGGCAAGAGCCCATGTCACTTTCTGGAGCAGGGACAGCTGTGGCCATTACAGAATCATACAGGTGCTTAAAGGGAGTGAAGGTGGAAGAACCAAGAACAAATCACCTGTTCATATATTTCCATTGGACTCAGTTATCTGGGAGCCTTGAAGTAGCTAGACTTCTAGCTGCTAGAGGGAATTTCCTCATCCGTCCCAACCCTGGTGCAGCTGTAGGGCACTGGGGAGAGTCTGAGTCAAGGCAGTGGAGCTGTCTCTGGCTGCCCTATCCCCAGCCATCACGAAAAATTAATCCTTGAGTGAAGGGAATCTATTATTATCTATCTATTAGTTTAAATGCTATCCACAAGGGGGGGATAAATGAATAAATAAATAAAATCTTAAAAAAAAAAAAATAAAATAAAATAAAAGGCAGATGTATTGACATGTAAGCAATCAATCTGAACATTTAAAAAAAAAAAATAAATGCTATCCAGACAAGAATTCTACCCCTTTAAGAACAAAGGAAAAAAAAAAAAAGTATCCATTGCTAGTTGGAGATCAGAGTTCAGGGAGTATTTGCTTTCCCTGTCAGCCAGGTTCTCACCTCTGTCCACTCTTCTTTGCCTGTTCTCCCTGACCCTCACAGGACATCCAGAGGACACGATCATTCAGCAAGGACCAAAGCCAAGGAGAGTGGTTCCACCCAGCTCATCTCACTTCCCAGAACCCCAAGGCCTGAGCCTCAGGTCTGGCTCCCACAGCCTCCCCAGAAATATCCATATTGGCAGAAACCAGAATCCAAGGGAAAACACCACCCAGGCTAAGAGCCACATCTCTGGAGAATCTGAGGGGCTTGTACCAGAGCCTGAGAAAAAAAGGGTGAGCCAGAGCACTGAGCCCCATTGGACACCCGCCAGTCCCCAGAAAGCCACGCTTGCCTTGGACGCAGTGCTCCTTCCCCCACCAGAGGCCTTCCGCAACAGCCAGCCAGAGACCTGTGGGGAAGGCAGCCAGCCTGAGGGGCCGAGGGAGCAAGGCAGCACACCCCAGCTGCACACATCACTCAGTCCCCAGAAGAGAGAGACTTCTTCAGAAACTATGTCCCAAAAAGTCAGTGAGAAAGGCTCAGTGGGCAGCCCAGGACAGCCGCGGCCTGCTCCTGCCTTGCTGTCTCAGAATGCTAGAGCTGAAGATGCTCCCCTCCCATCAGGGGAGGATCCAAGTTTCCGACTGACTCCCCTCACAGCCCCTAAGCCCCGGAAGCTGCCACCCAATATTGTTCTGAAGAGCAGCCGAAGCAGTTTCCACAGTAATCCCCAGAACTGGCTGGCCCGCCACTCTGAGGCTATCCCAGGAGACTCCAGCCTGGTCTCCTCTTCCCTGCAGGAGCAGCGGAAAGCACGTAGAGAAGCACTGGAGAAGCTGGGTTTACCCCAGGACCAAGATGAGCCCAGCCTGCACTTAAGTAAGCCCACCAGCTCCATCAGACTCAAGGAGACTCCTGCTCGGGCCCCTTCCCGAGCTCCAGCTCCTACCGTGGCTCAGCCTGCAGTCCCAGCTCAAGTCTCAGCAGTTCCTGCTCCAGGAAAGGCTCCAGCTCCAGCTTCAGCTTCAGCTCCAGGACCTTCTCCAGTGAAGGCCCTGCCTCCAGGGAATGTTTCGATTTCTGCCCAGGGACCCCTTCCAGGAAGAGCTGCAGCTACCAAATCCATGCCAATTCCTGTTCCTAAAGCCCCAAAGGTAAATAGTCCTCCCACTCAGCCAAAGCCAAACTCAGGGCTGGCTCTCCAAAAGAGCGACATCACTGGCCTAAGACAGATGAACTTCAAGTCCAATACTCTGGAACGCTCAGGTGTGGGGCTGAGCAGCTACCTCTCAGCTGAGAAAGACCCCAGCCCCAAAACCAGCACCTCTCTGGGAAGGGACTCTTTCTTGGACAAGATATCCCCCAGTGTTCTGCGTAATTCCCGACCCCGCCCTGCCTCCTTGGGCACGGGGAAGGAATTTGCAGGTATCCAGGTGGGCAAGCTGGCTGACCTGGAGCAGGAGCAGAACCCCAAGCACCTCTTCTACTCAGGACAGAGCCGTGACAAGCTGCCTCGACCCCCCTGTGTCAGCGTCAAGATCTCCCCAAAGGGCGTCCCTGATGAGAACAGAAGGGAAGCTCTGAAGAAGTTGGGACTGTTGAAGGAATAGGCATCGACCACCAGCACCTTTGGCATTATCCCCCCCACAGCACATGAGAAGAGACTCAGGGCTCCACTTAGGAGCCTTTCCCACCTCACAGCTTAGGGGTTGCACGGGGATGGGCTTCTTTCACATGTTCCATTCACTCTGAGTTGAAGGGGAGAGATTTGAAACCACATACATGTTTATGTTCAGACAGGTTGTGTCAATGAGTGTCCTCATGAATTCATCCTGAAGATGATTTCCATAAGCGTGTGTGTGCGTGTGTGCGCGTGTGTGTATTATAGGCTGTATATATCACTGAAGCTATTTATATAACACAAGGAGTCCTTGTTCCAATGTATGCTTTTGTTGGAGATTCTCTTACATCGGGTGGCTTTCAGTCGAGCCAGAACTGAATGGGGAGGGGTGGCTAAGCCTGAGGAGAAAAGTCATATGAGACAGCAGATGTGACAGCGACTTGAAAAAAGCAACGTTAAGCAAATACAGGGTTGCATGAAGCAAGTGTCTCTCAGTTCGGGCTTCTGGACAGGGGCATGGACCAAGCGGAGTCGGCTTGTTATCTCTTCACCCACTGCCCTCTCACTGTCTTTAGTCCCAAAGATTTAACTAACCCCAACCCACCACCCCAGCTGACTGCAGAACAGCTCTTGTGGTATTAGAAGACAGGATAATTGACCACAAGCACACTTCCACCTCCACTGGGGAGATCCTTTTTTTTTAGAAGGTACCAAGAATTGAACCCAGGACTTTGTACATGGGAAGCAGGAGCTCAACCACTGAGCTACATCTCCCCAATGAGAGTTGGTTTTTTCGTTTGTTTGTTTTTATTTTTAGGAGGTACAGGGTATCGAACCCAGGACCTTGTACATGGGAAGCAGGCGCTCAACCACTAAGCCACATCTGCTCCTCTCCTTGTCCTTTGACTTGATAAAGTCAATAATAAAATATCTGCAGTCCCTGTCTGACATTCCTGTTCTTCCTGCTCCCTGGTTTCCTGCCTCAGTCTGCACGGGCAGGGCCAACACCGAGATGGGAGTCCCAGCCCAGAGGCTTTATAAATATTGAAGAACTGGTTCAGGCCTCGTCCACTGGTAGTTTTTAAAATTTCCCCAGCCACTTATGGTAGGAAATCAACACAATACATTCTCTGCTGGGTATTCATTAACTATCAGAGCTGAGAGGGACCTTAGAGAAGCTCCTATCCAATCCTGTTGGGGAAGAAAAGTGACTTGTCCACAGTCACTCTGTCATTTAGTAACAGAACTGGGACTAGAACTGGGGCTCCTGGCTCTGTCTCTCTATGCTGCATCAGTCTCCTCCCTCTAACTACTTGGTATATCCACAAAGCACCCAAAGGATCAACAGTCATTATCAAAGTCCCAATCTTAAGACCCTTCAAGAGCCTAAAGTATCTTCTGAGATACCAGAGATTAAATGTTGTTCAGAATAATATTTTGTATTGTGTTTTTAATTCAATCTTTGAAAAGGAGCAGCGTAATAACTCATATTAACTAGAATACCCCTCCCCCAACTTCCTGACCAAGTTCTACAACTTGAGAAAACGCCCAGAGATAGGCAATATGGGTAGGTGGTGTGGAATTATGACTACAAGCTCAGGGATCAGACATGGCTAGACATGACCCCTATTTCCCCTTAGGAAATATATCTTATTCGTGGTTGTGACTTGGTTTGAGTTCAGGATCCCCAGATGTGAGGGAAAGATAAAGGGAACAGTTGTTGTAAGGTGCCCTTTTGATCTGCTGAGCATTCATGTGCCATGTCCTTAGGGACCCAGCACCATTAAACTCAGTATTTCTGAAAATGATGAGAAGGTTAAAGTAAGGACAACCATGCCTCCACCCTGCTATGGTATGTGGAGCGTGGGTGTGACAGTTTCTACGTACACACTCTCTCTCATACACATACATGCACACCCAAAATCCTGGAGCCTTATTCCCACCCCTTGGGTGAAGATCTGGCCTGTCACAGGTGGTGGAGTTGCCACAACTGGCCAAGCTATATCTTAAACCCACCAAAAGAGAAGGCTCTTCTGGAGAATTGATGTAACATGCCGTATTTGGCTGAACTGTTTTGTGTGCATGTTTCAAGACACTATCTTTTGGGTGGAAGTTTGCAAAGGCCATTCAACTCATTTTAAAAACCAAAGAGACAGCTCTGCTTCCCCTTGGCCTTGGATCTCTGTTATACCCTGCCTTAGTTTTGCTGCCCCGCGGCATAGGTCATCTGCTAGTTGCAGGAGCTGGTCTCTCCCCAGCTGGCACAGTGGGGTCTGTGCCCTCAGATGTGTTGACAGCTGCTGCTCTGAACCACCACTCATGTGTTCCCTGGAGTTCTGCACTCAGACTCCATGGGGCAGCCTGTGTGCTCTCCTTCACAGAGGCAGGGCTGCCTCCATCCAGAGTTGGGAGGTGTGGCCTGGCAAAGTCCACCCTGTAACCTGGGGGTGGGCAGGAGTTCAACAGTTGTTTTTCTTTTCTACGGAAGGAAGGCAGCTGAAGGACTGGAGAGCAGGCCCTAGTCCATGTTGTGCGGTAGAGCTAGAAGTGAAGATTTAAGAGTCTACAGTATGTGGAAGTGTGTGAGATGAATCACTCCACTCTCTGGAGATGTCCGTGATTGTCTGTATACACAGAGAAGGATCAGAAGGTCAGAATAGGAAGCTGTCAGCTCATAGACAAGAGGAGGTGGGGACAACTGGAATGGACAGGAGAAACCATATCCTTCTCAATCAGAATCTCTGGAGGAAAGCAGATAGGATGCCACATGCCCTTTTCCTCACAGATGTGAGGGTCTCTGGAGACTTAACAATTCAACTTCTGTCACTTTACCAACCAGAGAAACCTGGGGGTTTTCCTCACAGATGTGAGGGTCTCTGGAGACTTCAAATTCAACTTCTGTCACTTTACCAACCAGGGAAACCTGGGGATTGTCACTTTGATTTTCTGAACCTCAGTTTTTTCATCTGTAAAATTAGGATAATGATACCACCTTTTTGAGTTTTGGGGCATGAATAGGTGATATAAAATATGAAAAGCTCACTGCTTGATACAGTGTGGATACTCAGTAAATGATAGTAATATTATCTTCCAGGTCCTATGCCTTCCTTTTCAAAGGGGAAGCATGTAGAAGGGATTGCAAACCAAGAGCTCATCCAATTCAGCTCTGAGAAGAAATGGGAGAGATTTTCACTGCAAACAAAAGTCCAAAGTAACAAGTAGGCTTTGGCACACCCTATAGATGACTCTACTTCACCCACGCTATGTTTCCTGGAATTTGAAAAGAAAGGTAGCAACATAAATACGGTTTTTGTGTCTTGATGAAGGCTGAGTCATCTCTTTCCAGCTTCTGTATCCCCAAACCCGGCTTCATCCATCTCTGGCTGCCCATGACCATATAATTTATTTCTTCTTGCTTCTTTTAACTTCTTTTCCTCTGAATTATAGGGAACTATATGGTGATTTACAGTTGTTATTTGTTTTTTTAATGGAGGAAAGAATGAACTTAGATTATAACAGGAAGGAACCCTGGCTAAAATCAGGAGGAGATGGAGGCTAGAAAAGATTTCAACATTCCTGGGACATATAAGAAAACAAGGTAGGAATCTTTCTGGAATGAATCAGGCATTAGTTATCAGGTGGTCTCTCCAAGTCCCTTCTGGTATAAGGGCCCTATAATTGCAGAACTCATCACCATCATTACCATCATCATCATCAAGGACTCTTAGCATACAAATGAGGTAAAAGCAGGTGACATTCTCAATTGAAAGAAAGTTATAGAGTAATCTAGGGACTGAATAATACAGTAAGCCCAGAGGTGGATGAGAATTGTAGTTAATAGTACAAATGCAGGAATGTCCTTCTGTGAACTAGAATGGATGTATGTCACTATTGTAAGGTGGTGGGAATGTGGAGAAGCATGGGAAAAATACAATTAATGTAACCTATGGGCTATAGTTAACAACAGTACTGTAATAGTCCTCCATCAATGCCAAAAATGTACTGTGTTAATAATAGGGGGAGTACGGAAAAAGTGTGCCAGATGTTACTATTGCCTGATGATATTATCTCATAATCTGTAACAAATGTTCCACAATGGTGTGGTGTGTTGGTGAAGGGTTGTTGTATGGGAGTTTTGTGCATGATTGTTTTGTAAGTTCACATGAAATAAAAATATATTTTAAAAAATCCTTTTGTCCAAAAATAAAGCAGGTGACATTCTAATTCCAGGTCATCATTTCCTCTTGCTCATTACCTAGCTGCATCATTGTCCTTATTCACCACTTGTCATGTACCCAGAGTTCATAATAGTACTGAACCAGGATGGTACCTGGAAAAGCTCTGGACTTTCTAGCTTTAGGACTAGGAATGGACTGTTTGTAGCTCCAACCCAGACCTAAAATGTATGTTTCAATTAAGTCCAAGCAATTTGATTAGGGAAGAGCAACACTGCCAAAAATAATCAACATATATTCTAAGGTTAACTATAACTCATAAAATCCAAGAGCCAGAAGGAAACTTTTAGATGACCTAATCTAAGCTCCCATCTAGAGAGGAATTATGTTTATAAGTGGATAGTCTGAAAGATGGAGGGAAGGAGACGACAGAGATTGAGAACCTATAATGGTCAAAAGCACAGGCTCCTGAGTCAAAGCTGCCAGGATCCCTGGGCCTTAATTTCCTCATCAATTAATTTTTTTGCAACTTTTTAAGTCTGAAGTTATTGCAAAATAGAAAGTTAAAAAAAAAAAGGAAAAATGTTTTTTCAAAATACAAAGCTGAACCAGTCATGCCTTTGGCTTTGGGCTGTTCTTAGGATATAGACAAAATCTTTAACATGGACTCCAAGCCCTCTAAGCTCCAGGGTAAACTGCCCCACTCACTCCAGCCTCCCCACCCCACCCTGCCCCCTGAGCTGCAGTCACCTCCCCAGTTCACAGACTTGGTCACTCCTTCCCCCAAAGAGCTTTTGTCTTGACTATTTCATTAATGTCTGCTCATCCATTAGACCAAGCTCTGTAAGAGCAGAGACCAGGTCTATTTTCGGTCACCACTGTAGGCCTCACACATTGCACTGTGCCCAGAGCACAATAAGCTATGAATGTTTGTTGAATGAATAAATGATTGAATTAGGATATAATGTGCCACAAAAGTCCATCATTACTACAGCTGAGGCAAAAGATGGGAAAATTCTGATCTACCAAGTCTCAGTGCGTCTTTTTTTTTTTTTTTTTTTTTTTTAATTACTATGCCTTGTTTGTGTTGGGACTTGCCAGGTCCCCGGGAGCTGGTAACCAGGTGGTTCCAGAGATCCTTTTGCTAGTTAGGCATTCCACATTGCAAGCAAATGTGTGGATACTGTCTCTGCCCAGGTCTGGAATTGTACTCAGGATCCTTCTAGCCAGAGATGGAGAACCTCCCCATCCCAACCCCCCAGGTCCTTGTCATGGTCTTGAGAGCAGCAGACTACAGTTTCTGAGTGCTGACTCTGAGGCCAGAGTCTTGGGGTTGAACTTAAAAAGTGTAATGCTAGGTAACATTTACTGGCAGTTAATATATGCAAAGCACAGGGCTAGACATTTCACCCATCCTGTCTAATCCTCACAGCCACCCGAGGGGCAGGTACGAGTATTATTTTCATTTTATAGAAGAGGAAGCTGAGGCATAAAGAGGTAAATGTGGCACAGCTAACAAGCGGTGCAGTCAGGCCTCTAACTCTAGCTGTTATATGAACTTTCTCAAATTGTCCCTTCTCTGCCATCCTTTCATTGAGGTGACAATTCTCAAATCTTTATTGATGTTCTCATGGGAAAGACTTTTTAAGAGACCACTCCAGGGCCCTTACAGCTCTAATTGCATCTCTTATCAGGAGATGATTGTGCATTTTAAACAGGGCATGAACTCATCATCCCCACCATTGAGCTTAACTAGTGATTCATGCTAGGAATTTGGCGGCAGGAAGGTTGGGAGGGTGGGGCCTGGTCAGCAAGAAGGCAGAAAAGAAACTTCTGGGTGGACACCTGAATTGCACGGGTGGCAGACAGCCTGCCCCATCTTTGGGTCTAGTCCCTTTCCTGGGGCTTAGCTCAAAGAAGTGACTATCATCTGCACATGGTTGGGGGTTGGTCTTGGAATAGTAGGACTTCCAACTCCTTGATTTCCTGCTAACTTGTACTGGGGACCCTTTTTGTGAGACCCCAAAGAGCTGTCCTCTCCTCCTAAAGCCCTTCCACTTGCCCTGGTAACGTGGGTTTGCCATGAGCAGGGGGCTTCCTTGCTCCTTGGGAGCTCAAGCCTTCCAATCCTCCTCCTTTACCCCTGCAATCCCTCTCAAGTCCTGGGAGAGGGGAAGCAGAGAAAGAACACAGAGCATGGAGTTTTAAGACTTGGTTCTTCTGCCAGGTGGCAGCTGTGTGCCATTGGGCAAGTTACCTGGCATCTCTAGTGCCTTTTCTGTTTCACAGCATTGTTTGGGGACTTAAATGAGACAACTGTTCATGAAAACACCGGGAGACCTTTTCAGCGTTGTGCAAATGTTAGTAACTTTTCTTATTCTTCCAGCCAAGGGACAGACACCCAGAGCGGCCCAGCATGGAGTTGCTGGTGTGGCAGCTGCCATCTGCACAATGAAAGGAGGCAAGCGGAGTTCTTCAACTTTGCCTACCCAGCAGCATTTGAACCGCAGCTTTCCTCCAAGAACTGTGCATCCCAGGTGTGATTCCCCACCAGAGGTTAAATATCTCCTCTCTTCGCCTCCATTTTGAAGATTTATTGAGCCCCTGGTAATGGGCCAGGAATTTTCACATTTGGTATTTCATTTAATCCTCTTAACAACCCCACAAATTTATATACAACCTCCTGTCAATTAGGAAACTGAGGCTCAGAGAGTTTACTTAGTTTGCCCAAGTTCTTCAGTTGGTAATTAGCAGAACCATGGATGTGAACCTGGGTCTGCCTGCCACCAAGGCCAGTGCTGTTTCTGCCTTTACAAAGCTGCCACTTACAAATAATTTCATTTGAACTTCAAATAGTCCTGTGATCTAGACAAAGGTAGAACTATTAGCCTTATTTCACATATGAGGAGCAATGAGTTTCACGGAGTTCCTGGAGTTATGTGAAATAGAACTAGGGATAGAATCCAGGCCCTTGGTTTAGTGCACTGACTCATTCATTCATTCATTTCACAAACACTTCCCTGAGTTCCAATATTGGAGAAACAAATTTCCATCTACCCAATACTGGAAAAACCAGAATGGATAAAACAAGCCAAGATCCTTGAAAAGTTTATAGCTTGTGAGTAGAAGAGACAACAAAATGTGATTATAATAAAGGCAATCAGGATATGGAGCCATAGAAGACAGAGCTGCCTAAGAGAGGTGGGGAAAGGCCTGGGGAGAAGAGGGTATTTCAGACAGAGGAAAAAATATCTGCAAAGAAAACATGAAAGGGCATGATATATTTGGAGAATTGTATGATTTATAGAGCCAAGAGATGAGGCTGGAAAAGCTGGCAAGCTTGTAATGCCATGCAAAGCAGTCTGAACTTTCTCCTGTAGGCAGTGGAGAGCCAAGGAAGGATTTAAAGCAGGGAAATATCAAGATCAAATTAGTATCTTATAAAGTTCCTTCTGGCCAAGGCTGTGAAGAATGGGACATGAGACTGGAAACTAGTTAGGACACTCTATCTGTAAAGTATGCTTTTGGCTGCAAGTAGTAGAATCATTGTGGCTTAAGTGAAAGGAGGACTTATTTTTCTCTCATAACAAGAAATCTGGAGATAGATGTCTATAGGCACTGGTCTGGCTGAAGACACTGATTCTCTTTTGCCTTCCTTCAGTGATTGCAAGAGAGTTGATACAGTTATGTTGTTAGCATTCAAAGGAAGAAGAAGGGGAAGAAACAGTGGTCTAGCCATATCATTCTTTTTATCTGGAAAGCAAAAGCTTTCCTGGAAACTCCTTAAGAGACTTCTTCCAGACCTCCTTGGTTAGAACCATGCCACAAGCCACCTCTAGCTGTACATGAGGCTTTCCCATCCTTTCTAATAGAGTCCAGCCTGGGAGGAGAGGGTGGGGATGAGTATTCAGTTAGCTAATCCATAAAGTGTTTCCCAGAAGTTGGGACGGCCTCTTTCTACCCATCTTTTAACTTTCCTTCCTTTCTCTGATTATATACCTCCACACAGATGTATCCTTAGGAGAGGTGTGTTATATTCAGGTTTTAAGTTGGAGAGAAGGGAGCTCCCAGTCTAATGGGGAGGCAGGGTATAGATTTGCCCTCAGGACGCATTCGATGTGGGAGGTGGGGCAGACAGATGAAAAGTGCCACAGAAGGATGAGGACAAATGAACATAATACAGATGGGGTACATAACTGCTGAAGAGGTGTGGAATAAAGAGTGTTGATGGGGTTGATCAAAGGAAGCTCGTTGAAAGCAAAGAATGTTGGAACTCCACTTTTGATGGATGGAGTGCATAACCTTAGAAGCAAGGGGGAAAGCATTCTTTAACAGGCTTGAGTTTAGAAGGGGGGAAGGAAAAGATGTAGAAATCCCTCTTCCTGAAGAAAGGTTATTGCATGGTCAGCTGAAACACAGTCATCCTTGGAAACCCCGGACAAAAATGTCACATAAGCCTGTCCCAGGGTTTTCTCTTACCCAGAGCTGGGTCCTCTCTTTTACCATCACCATTGCATTTGTAGACCAGAAAGCAAAAACAGTGGCTCTAGGAGGTTTCCCATCTTTGGAAGGGTCCAGGCAGGGAGGTAACAATGGGCCAGTGTTTAGCTCAAGAGACAAAAGCTCTTTTGATAGGACCTTGGCTTTAGCAGATTCTTCCTCTCTGCACATAAGCTTGGATTCCATTCAGGGAAAGCAGGATCAGGAAGCAGTGGTTAGCAATTAACCCCTTGTCCTTTCAGATATTTGTGGCTGTAGGATGGGGAGGTAGACTTTGGACCCTGGTCTGACTATCAGATTTCTGTTAATTCCTACTGATAAGGCCTTCTTCACACCCAGGGGTTATGTGCTAGACTCTTAAAGAGATGAGGCTGGAGCTAAGTAACTCTCAGAAAGAAAATAGGACTTGTGTTGCCACTGGGGATCCAAAATCATGTATAGGCATACCCTGTTTTATTGCACTTTGTAAACATTGTGTTTTTCACAAATTGAAGGTTTGTGGCAACCCTGTGTTGATCAGTTGGCACCATTTTCCAGCAACATGTGTTCGGTTTGTATCTCTGTGTCACATTCTGGTAATTTTCACAATATTTCAACTTTTTCATTATTATTATTATATCTGTTTTGGTGATCAGTGATCTCTGATGTTACTATTGTAATTATTTTGGGGTACCACCAACCATGCCCATATAAGAGGGTAAACTCAGTTGATAAATGTTGTGTGTGTTCTGACTGCTCCACTGACCAGATGTCCCCTGTCTCTTTCCCTTTCTTTGTGCCTCCCTATTCCCTGAGACACAACAATGTTGAAATTAGGTCAATCAATAACTCTACAATGATCTCCAAGTGTTGAAGTGAAAGGAAGAGTTGCAAGTATCTCACTTTAAATCAAAAGCAAGAAATGACTAAGTTTAGAGAGGAAGGCATGTTGAAAGCAGGGATAGGCTGAAATTTGACCTCTTGTGCCAAATAGCCAAGTTATGAAGGCAAATGAAAATTTCTTGAAGGAAATTAAAAGTGCTACTCCAGTGAACACACAAATGATAAGAAGGTGAAACAAACTTATTGCTAAAACAGAGAAAGATTTAGTGGTTTGGACAGAAGATCAAACCAGCCACAACATTCTCTTAAGCCAAAGCCTAATTCAGAGCAAGGCCCTAACTTTCTTCAATTCTATGAAGGCTGAGAGAGATGAGAAAGCTGTAGAAGGGAAATTTGAAGCAAAGAAATTTGTTCATGAGCTTTAAGGAAAGAAGCTGTCTCCATAACATAAAAGTGCAAGGTGAAGTAGCAGGTGCTGATATAGAAGCTGCAGCAAGTTATCCAGACAAGCTAGCTAAGAGAATTGATGAAGGTAGTGACACAAAACAACAGATTTTCAACGTAGATGAAACAGCCTTATATTAGAAGATGATATTTAGTATCTTCGTAGCTAGAGAAAAGTCAATGCCTGCCTTCAGATCTTCAAAGGGCAGGCTGACTCTCTTATTAAGGGCTAATGCAGTTGATGACTTTAAGTTGAAGCCAATGCACATATACCATTCTGAAAATCCTAGGGCCTTTGAGAATTAAGCTAAATCTGCTCTGCCTGTGCTCTATAAATAGAACAACAAAGCCTGGATAGCAGCATACCTGTTTACAACAGGGTTTATTGAATATTTTAAGCCCACCATTGAGATATACAGCCCAGAAAAAAGATTCCTTTCAAAATATTACTGCTCATTGACAATATAACTGGTCACCCAAGAGCTCTGATGGAGAGATACAATGAGATTAATGTTGTTTTCATGGTTGCTAACACAACATCCATTCTGCAGCCAATGGATCAAGGAGTCATTTTGACTTTCAAGTCTTATTATTTAAGATATACATTTAATAAGGCTATAGCTATCATAGTGATTCTTCTCAAATATCTGGGCAAAGTAAGGTGAAAATCTTCTGGAAAGGATTCACCATTCTAGATGCCATTAAGAACATTCATGATTCTTGGGAAGAGGTCGAAATATCAATATTAACAGTAGTTTGGAAGAAGTTGATACCAGCCCTAATGGATGACATTGAGGGGTTCAAAACTTCAGTGGAGGATGTAATAACAGATGTGGTGGAAATAACAAGAAAATTAGAATTAGAAGTGGAACCTGAAGGTGTGACTAAATTGCTGCAATCTCATGAAGAAATTTTAAAGGATGAGGAGTTGTTTCTTATGGATGAGCAAAGAAAGTGGTTTCTTGAGGTAGAATCCTGGTGAAGATACTGTGAACATTATTGAATGACAACCAAGGATTTATAATATTACATAAATTTAGTTGATAAAGCAGTAGAGTTTGAAAGAATTGGCTCCAATATTAAGAGAAGTTCTGTTGTGGGTAAAATGCTGTAAAACAGTATATGTGTATGCTATTGAAGACAAGTTGGAATCAAAATATGATTGTTATATATTTAAGATGTAAAACTTTAATCCCATGGTAGCCATGTGAAAAATATATCCAGATAGAAATGAAAAGGCACTCAATATAATACAATACAAAAAAAATCAAATAAATATGAAAGTAAACATTAGCATAAGAATTGAGGGACAAAAAGTTATAAGATTTACAAATAGGAAGCAGATGTGGCTCAAGCAATTGGGCTCCTGCCTATCAAAGAAGAGGTCCCTGGTTTGGTTCCCAGTCCCTCCTAAAGAAGACAGTGAGCTGGCATGATGGGCAGATGCAGCGAGCTGACCCAACTAGATGATGCAACAAGAGGCACAGAGAGGAAAAACATAATGAGAGACTCAACAAAGCAGGGAATGGAGGTAGCTCAAGAAATTAGTTGCCTCTCTCCCACACAGGAGGTCCTGGGCTCCGCTCTGGGTGCCTCCTAAAGAAACAAAGAAGATAAACAGACACAGCAAGTGCAAAACAACAAGGGGGTGGGGAGAAATATTGTTTTAAAAAAAGAATGTTAGATGCAAAACTTAATAAAGAAATACAAAAATTTTTTTTTTAAGACTTAAAAACATTAAATAGCAAAATGGCAGAAGAAGGTCCTGTATTATCTGTAGTAACTTTAAATGTAAAGTCCATTCAAAAGGCAGAGATTGAAAGAATGGATTAAAAAAGCATAACTCAACAATATGTTGACATAAGTGGGTTGAAACTGAAAGGATGGGAAAAATATATAACAAAAGTGAGCAGGGGTAGCTATACCAATATCAAATAAAGTAGACTTTAAGTCAAAACCAGTTAGAGGAAAGAGGCAAGATGGTGGCTGAGTAAGGAGCTCCAAGAGTTAGCTCGTCCTACAGGGCAGTTAGTAACCACCCAGAGCTATCTAAAGCACCTGTTTGGAGGGTCTAGGAGGCCAGAAAAGCATCCTGCAACATCCTTGAAAGAATGGAAGAAAGAGACTGCCCATCTGTAGTGAAGTTGCATGAATAGAGCACTCTATGCCACGGAGGCTGGTGCCTATCCTCTATTGGCTACTCAAGCCACCTTGGGAGCTATTCTGTGGCTGGAGTAGGAAGCTCCATTTCCCAAAAGCTGGGGAAGAAGAGATGGTTGGCCACTGAGTTCAGCTACTGTTTAGTAAATTCAGCTGGCTAAAGTATAATCCTAAGAACAGCTAAAGTTTGAACCTGTCCAGGTCAGAAAGAGGCTGGTAGCTGCCATTTTAACTATGACCCCAGCATGAAGGGAGGTAGGGCTGCTTGGAAATCACAGGGACTGACTTCTTTCCACTCAGATTGAAATTGCAGCCCTAGCCTAAGCTCCAGCCCTACCTCCAGCAGGGAGGAAGCTGGCGGGACCTGACCAGCCTCTCCAGTTAACTGGAGGCACTTTCAGCCAGCACAGACTGAATAGTCAGTCACCTGGGGTTCCATCCCTACACCCCAATAGGATAGGGGAGGAGCTGTGTTTCCTCAGCTTATCTGGGCAATAGCAGGTGCTTTTGTCCACACAAACTGGTTTGTTGAGCACCTTCAATTCCATCTCCACTCCTCCACCCCCATAGGATAAGAGGGGGCTGGTGTTTCTTCAGCCTCTCTGGGCAACTGCAAGCATTTTCAGCCCACATAGACTGGCTACTCAGACACCTGTAGCTCCATATCTGCCCCCAATAGGATAGGAAGGGGGTTGTGTTTCCTCAGCCTCTCTGGGCAACTGCAGGTGCTTTTGGCCTGCATAAACTGGTTTGTTGAGTGCCTTCGATTCCATCTCCACCTCTGTACTCCCTTCCATAGGGTAGGAGGGGGCTGCTCTTTTCTCAGCCTCTCAGGACAACTGCAGGTGCTTTTGGCCTGCATGAATTTGACTATTGGGACCCTGTCGCTCCACCCCCACCCCTGATAGGACAAGAGGGGGGCAGTGTTTTCCCAGCCTCTATGGGTAACTGCAGGTGCTTTTGGCCTACATGGACTGAACTATTGGGAGCCTGTGGTCCCATCCACATCTCCTAAAGGGCAGAAGGGACAGACTCCTTCAGGCTATCAGGGCATATTTGGCCCACATGGATTAGATTGTTGGGAACTCCAGAGGGTCCATCCCCTTCCCTGACAGGGGAGGAAGGAGGCCGCTGCTATGTCAATCTACCTGGGCAACTGTAGTCATTTTGGACCCATATGGCATAGACTGTTTCCCATATCTGCAGCTTCAGTCCCACCCCAGACAGGAGAGGAAGAGGCATGAAGCTTCATCAGTCTTTCCAGGGAACTACAGATGGTCTTAGCCTGCACGACTTGGATTATTATTACACATGGCTGCAGCTCTGTCCCTATCCCTGGCAGAGGAGAAAGGTGGGAGAAGCTTCAGTTCCTGGAGCAATGTGAGCAGCTTCAGCCTCCACAGATTACAGTACCAACTACATCCTTGGCTCCCACTGCACAACCAGAAAGGGAGAAAGGGCAAGAAAGCCCTAAATTAAAGAGAGAAACTGCCCCCAGAATAAATACATCTAATAAGCCAGACGCCAAGGCACCAACAAAAAATTACAATCCATACCAAGAAACAGGAAGATATGGCCCAGTCAAAGGAACAAGATAAGCCTCCAGATGACATAAAGGAGTTGAGACAATGAATCATAGATGTTCAATCAAATCTCCTTAATAAATTCAATGAGATGGCTAAAGAGATTAAAAATATTAAGAAGACATTAGATGAGCACAGAAGAATTTGAAAACATACATAGAAAAATAGCAGATTTTATGGGAATGAAAGGTGCAATAAATGAAATTAAAAATACACTGGAGGCATATAACAGCAGATTTGAAGAGGCAGAAAAAAGTATTGGTGTGCTTGAAGACATGAACTCCAAAAACAAACATTCAAAAGAACAGATGAAGGAAAGAATGGAAAAAATTGAACAGGGTCTCAGGGAACTAAATGACAGCAAGAGACGTGCAAACATATATGTCATGGGTGTCCCAGAAGGAGAAGAAAAGGGAAAAGAGGCAAAAGGAATATTTGAAGAAATAATGGTAGAAAATTTCCCAAGCCTATTGAAGGACAACATACTCCAAATAAATCCAAATAGGTCAACTCTTAGACACATACTAATCAGAATGTCAAATGTCAAAGACAAAGAGGAATTCTGAGAGCAGCAAGAGAAAAGCAATGCATAACATATAAGGGATACCCAATAAGATTAAGTGCCAAACCATGGAGACAAGAAGGAAGTGGTATTATTATTTTAGACACTGCAAGAGAAAAACTGCCAGCCAAGAATCTTATATATCACAAGATTGTCTTTCAAAAATGAGGGCCTGTTTAGAATATTCACAGATAAAAAGAAACTGAGAGAGTTTGTAACCAAGTGACCAGCTTTGCATGAAATACTAAAGGGAATGCTACAGTCTGAAAAGAAAAGACAGGAGAGAGAGGCTTGGAAGAGAGTCTAGAAATGAAGATTATATCAGTAAAAGTAACTAAAAGTGTAAAAGGAGTGGTGAAAATAAAATATGGCAGATAAAACCGAAAGGTTAAAATGGGTGAAATAAGAATTGTCTTTACAGTAATAATATTTGAATGTTAATAGGTTAAACTTCCCAATCAAAAGACACACACTGGTGGAACAGATAAGAAAATATGAGCCATCTACATGCCTGCAGTAGCAAAAAAAAAAAAAAAAAAACTGGAGTAGCTATATTTATATCAGATGAAATAGATTTTAAAAGAAAACTGTTATTAGTGACAAGTAAGGGCATTATATATTAATAAAAGGGTCAATTCACCAGGAAGAAATAATGATCATAAGTGTCTATGCATTTAACCAGGATGCCCCAAGATACAATAATAGTTGGAGACATCAATACACTACTCTCAGCAATGGACAGAACATCTGGGCAGAGGATCAATAAAGAAATAGAGGGTTTGAATACTATGATAGATGGACCAGACCTAATAGACATATACAGAACATTGCACACCCAAACAGCAGAATATACATTCTTCTTAAGTGCTCATGGATCTTTCTCCAGGGTAGACCATATGTTGGGTCTTAAAGCAGATCTCAATACATTCAGCAAGATCGAAATTATACAAAGCACTTTCTCTGATCATAACAGAATAAAGCTGAAAATCAACAAGAGGCAGAAAAAGGGAAAATGCACAAATATATGGAGATTAAATAACACATTCTTAAATAATCAGTGGGCCAAAGAAGAAATTGTGAGAGAAATTAATACATATCTTGAGACAAATGAAAATGAGAACACAACATATCAGAACCTATGGGATATAGCAAAGACAGTGTTGAGAGGGAAATTTATAGCCTTCAATGCTTACATTAAAAAAGAAGAAACAGCTAAAATCAATGACCTAACCACACAGCTGGGGGAACTAGAAAGAGAACAACAAACTATTCCCAAAGCAAGTAGAAGGAATCAAATAACATAGATCAGAGCAGAAATAAATAAAATTGAGAACAACAAAAAAAGTAGGATTAACAAAACCAAAAGTTGGTTCTTCAAGAAGATTAACAAAATTGACAAACCCTTAGCTTGACTGACAAAGAAAAAAAGAGTGAAGATGCAAATAAATAAAATAAAAAATGAAAACAGGTACATTACTACTGAGCCCGTATATGTAGGATAAGAGCAAGATGCCAGATAGATTTCACTAGCCTCGTGCTCTACTTCCTGGACTTTGAAGCCCAATTCACATTTCTTGTTGTTATTTAGTTCTTACATAGCTTCTGGGTTCGAAGTAGATTATATCTGTTCCTGAGGTTTGCCTGGGCTTGTGGAGCTATCCCATACTCATATATACTTAAATCTTTATAATACTTAGCAACATTCGTGACACACTGAGATAAGATGATTAACCCAGCTTTCCAACTGGAAGACCTCTTCACTAGTTCTATCTATCCTCTGATTTGCTGTGTGGACTTACATGTAGTTACTTTTTCCGGGCTTAAGTGAAAATGATCTGTACCAACTACCTACTTTATAGATAATGATAGGAATGATAGAAAATTAGTAAATAGCTTCTTCACAAAAGAAGGGAGCATAACACCTTTAATGTTTTCTAGAACTTTTTTCTCCCAGTATTAGATGGAGCAACTTATCATGTGAAAGAAATATTATGAAGTTTCATTGTTTAAAATTCAAAGCACATTTTTCACTCTTTCAGTATTATTTAATATTCAACTGGTCACCAATCTCTGTTACATAGGGAATATAAAGAACTTATAAATGTTTAAGATTAGATTGTGTATCTTTTATAATGCACATTACATTTTTGTTAAGCTGGAATCATACCTCTATCATGTATCAGGCTAATGGTTGAGAAAGCTTTAGATTTAAGTTGAGTGCTAAAAAACCTGGTCTGTTTAAAGGTTTATCTAAGCACCTCTTAAAATATATTTATAAATATATAAATAACATTTTTGTAAGCAAATACACATATATGTATATATATTTATATATCATTTTACAAATAGTGGTATGTATTGTGAAAATTTTGATTTTTACCCACAATAAAAAATAAAATAATTAAAAATAAAAAAAAGAGACTTTCCCTTCTTTAATGAAGAAAATGGTCTCACAACCCATATAACTTTGGTCTTATATTTTAGAATATGAACACATTTACTTAAAAAGGCTAAGTGTTGCCCTCAAACACTTGATAAAACTGCCCAGGGCAGGATTCCTTAGGGCTTGCAGGACAATGTCACTGAAATTGTTGAATGTACTCTTTTTTTTTTTTTTAATGGTCAAAAAACTTATATTTAGAATTAGCCAGCTGGACTCAGTTTAGATGATCCCAATTTTCTTGGCAACATCCAAAGCATCATAGTCAGGTGCCAGACGAATGTATGCCTTCTTCTCTCCATCAGGCCTGATCAGGGTGTTGACCTTGGCCACATCAGTGTCATAGAGCTTCTTCACAGCTTGTTTGATCTGGTGTTTGTTGACCTTGACATCCACAATGAACACAAGTGTGTTGTTGTCTTCAATCTTTTCATGGCTGACTCAGTAGTCAGAGGGAACTTGATGACGGCCTAGTGGTCAAGCTTGTTTCTCCTGGGGGCACTTTTCCGAGGATATTTGGGCTGTCTCCTGAGACTCAGCATCTTAGGCCGCCGGAAGGTGGGTGACGTGCGGATCTTTTTTTGTGTGTGGCTGTGGACGCCTTTCGGTACTGCCTTCTTGGTTTTCAAAGCTTTTGCTTTGGCTTCGGTGCTGGGAGGGGCAGGCGCTTCCTTCTTCGCTTTCGGCGCCATCTTCGTGAAAAGCTGTACTCATTTTTAATCTGATGAAGTCTGTGCATTGTTTCTCAGGGTGGTTTGTGGACCAGCTGCAATAAATACTTAAAATCCTGGGCATCACTCTAAATCTACTGAATCAAATCTGTTTTGTTTTGTTTTGTTTTAAATTTCTTTGTTTGTTTTCGAAGTTTCCTCACATGATTTTGAAGAAACATAAAGGTTGAGAGCCACTGCTCTAGGTCAGAGGATTCCTCACTAGGCTGCGTATCATTATCACCTGGAGAACTTATTAAAAAAATAAAAAATACAGATACTCCTGGGCATTCGTATTTAGTAGTTATGAGCTGGAGCCTATAATCTGTATTTTTTTAAAGAACTCCCCAGATAATTCTGATGCAAGGAACTACTGGTCTAGACTATCTAGTGACTTTTATTTATAAGCAGTGAAATAATTTTAAAACTTCCTAGTGACTCTTGGGATTAATCTTATGAAATAAATTCTAAACTACTGTTTTTGATATAAAGTCACATTTGAGACTGAACCCTAGCAAGCAGGAAATAAATATAGAATTCTGGTTAATTAAATTTACTTTCATGACCTATATTAAAATAAATGTTTATTGAATGAATGGCAAGGCACACACCCTTTTAGAATTAATTATATAAAATTTGAAGACTTTTAAAAGTATCTAAATGGATATATATCTATTAGCATCCACTATTTTAAGGTCAATTATAAATCAGAATACTGTTATCTGGGTAATTAAACTTTAAAATGTTAGCTGTATTTCATTAACATAGAAACACATGTTACTGACCAAATCTGAATGTATTTTTGCATAAAATAGTGAGTTGGTGCTTGGAAGACTTTTGGTTGGGGTTGAAAAAATTTCCCTTTGTTTTGAAACTATATGATATATACACTGTATGAAATGGTGGGAGTTCATTTTGTATTTACTTGGCAGAAGTTATCAGGTTAATATGAAAATGTTGAATGTATATAGATTGTGTCCACAGTGAGTTTTGGGGCAGACACAGTTTACAAATATGCCATTGTACACTCTCATATATTAGTCTGTTTTTGAGCTTGTAAAATGAGGACTACTTTTACACATTTAATAAAAAAACAAGGGCCTCTAGGAAAAAAAAGAAGACATTACAATTATAAATATATATGCACCTAACAGTAGAGTCCCAAAATGTATGAAGCAAATCTGACAGAATTTAAGGCAGAAATAGAGGGTTCTACATTAATAGTAGGAGACTTTAACACACCACTTTCAATAATAGATAGAATATCAGACAGAAGATCAATAAGGACATACAAGACATAAATCATACTCTAAACCAACTAGACCTAACAGACATATAGAACACTTCACCCAACAACAACAGAATCCACTTTCTTCTTGAGTGCACATGGATCATTTTCAAGTATGGATCATTTCCTAGTCCAAAAAACAAGTCCTAAAAATTCAAAAATATTGAAACCATACAATGTATCTCCTCTGACCACAATAGAATGAAGCTAGAAATAATAACAGAGGGAAAAATGGAAATATATAGAAATGAAACAATGTATTCTTAAACAACCACAAATGGGTTAAAGAGAAAATCAAAAGAAAAATTAGGAAATATCTTGAGGCAAATGAAAATGAATATCCAATATACCAAAAACTTATGAGATGCAGTAGAGGCAGTGCTAAGAGGCAAATTTATAGCTCTAAATGCTTATGTTAAAAAAAGAAGAAAGATTTCAAATCAGAGACCTAATCTCAAAACTGGAAGAACTAAAAAAAGAAGAGCAAACTAAACCCGAAGAAGTAGAAGGAAGGAAATAACAAAGATTAGAGCCAAGACCAATGAAATAGAGAATAAAAAACAAAATAATGAAGGTGAGCCCCAACAAAACCAAAAGATGGTTCTTTCAAAAGTTCAAGAAAATTGACAAATCTTTAACTTGACTGACAAAGAAAAAAGAGAGAAGACACAAATGACTAAAATCAGAAATGAAAAGGGAGTATTAGTACTGACCTCACTGAAATAGAAAGGACTATAAGAGGTTACTATGAACAACTGTATGTCAAAAAATTAGATAACCTAAATGAATTGGACAAATTCTTAGAAACACACAAACTACTTACACTGACTCAAGAAGAAATAGAAGATCTCAACAAACAAGTAACTAGTAAAGATATTGAATGAGTAATCAAAAACCTCCCAACAAAGAAAATCCCAAGATGAGATGGATTCACAGGGGGGATTTTGGCAAACATTCCAAAAAGAATTTACACCAATCCTGCTCAAACTCTTCCAAAAAGTTGAAGCTAAGGGAATACTCCATAATTCATTCTATAAAGCCAATATCACCCTCATACCAAAGCCATAAGAAAAGAAAGTTACAGACAATATTTCGTATGAATATAGATGCAAAAATCCTCAACAAAATGCTAGCAAATCTAATCCAACAGCAAATTAAAAGAATTATACACCATGATCAAGTGGGATTTATCCTAGGTATGCCAGGATGGTTCAACATAAGAAAATCAACTGCAAATATTCTCGCTGACCTGATTTTATGATAATCACGGTAGGCTAAACATTCGCTATATTAGAAACCATGCATGTGTCCCCAGATCTAGTTTTTCTCCTTAAGTCTGGTTTTTAGAATGCTGGTGATAAATTAAGCCTGATTTATTATATGACAATCCTGTATGGGAAAAGACTGTAACTTTGGGTATCTTTGGTCAACCTTAAGAGATATAGCAGGGGGACTGATGTAGCTTGGGAGGTTAGGTGTCCATCTCCCATATGGAGGGACCTGGGTTCAATCCCTGGGACCTCCTGGTAAAAAGAAAAAAAAAGAAAAATATAGAAGGCGCGTGGGCCACCAGACCCCATGCACAGGTGCACCACCAGGTCCCGCGAGCCACACAGCACAATGATGACATAACAGGAGAGTGACACAAGGGAGAACCAAGACAAGACACACTGAAAAACCAGGAACTAAGGTAGTGCAAGTGGTAGGACACCTCTCTCCCACATCGAAGATTCCGAGAATTGAATCCCAGTGAAGACAGGAGGAGAAGGATGAGAAAAGAGAACAGGAAGGCAGGAAACGGACACAGAGAATTGCCCAGTGAATGGAAACAGAAACAGCAAAAATGGGGAGGCAGGGAATGGATAAAA
Source organism: Tolypeutes matacus (assembly GCA_026826555.1). Classification (NCBI taxonomy): domain Eukaryota; kingdom Metazoa; phylum Chordata; class Mammalia; order Cingulata; family Chlamyphoridae; genus Tolypeutes; species Tolypeutes matacus. Next base: position 49,319,138 of record JAKSZT010054304.1, read on the forward strand.
GTAAATAAATAAATAAATAAAATCCTTAAAAAAATGTATAGGGGAGGAAGATACAGACTATAGTTAGTAGTAATACTTTGACGAGGCTCTTTCATGATTTGTTAACAAATGTTTCACAACAATGCAGGGTGTTTTGGGGGCAGGGGGTGATGTGTGGGAGCCCTGTATGATGTTATGCATGTTTGTTATGTAAGTTCACAATGTTTACTGAACACTTATAATTTATGTATGTTCATGTATGAATGATATACTTCAATAAATTGTTTTTTTAAAAAAAGAAAATCAATTAATGCAATACACCACATTAACAAAATGAAGTGGGGAAAAAACACATGATCATCTCAATTGACACAGAAAGGCATTTGACAAAATTCAGCACCTCTTCTTGATAAAAACACTTAGAAAACTAGGAATGGAACGAGGCATCCTCAACATGATAATGGGCATATATGAAATACCCACAGCTAACATCATACTTTATGATGAAAGACCTAAAGCTCTAAGATCAGGAACAAGACAGGATGTCCACTGTCACCCTGTCACCACTGTTACCAGAAATTCTAGCCAGAGCAATTAGGAAGAAAAAAGAAAATAAAAGAAATTCAAATTGGAAAGGAAGAAGTAAAACTTTCCCTGTTGCAGATGCCATGACCCTATATACAGAAAATCCTGAAAAATACACAACAAAGCTCCTAGAGCTAATAAATTAATTCAGCAAAGTGGTGGGGTACAATGTGGTCACCCAAAAATCAGTAGTGTTTCTATACAGTAGTAATGAACAATCAGAAGAGGAAAACAAGAAAGAAATTCCATTTACAATAGCAACTAAAAGAATCAAACATCTAGGAATAAAACCAACCAAGGAAGAAAAGGACTCATACATAGAAAACTAAAAAATATTCCTAAAATCAATCCAAGAATACTTAAATAAATGGAAGGATATTTTGTGCTCCTGGGCTAGAAGAAATTTATAGATTCAATGCAATCCCAATAAAAATTCTAACAACCTTCTTTGCAGAAACAGAAAATCCAATCATTAAATTTATACAAAAGAGTAAGGGGCCTTGAATAACTAAAGCCATCTTGAAAAAGATGAACTTGGAGGACTCACACTCCCAATCTTAAAAGTTATTCCAAAGCTACAGTAATCAAAACAGAATGATACTGGCACAGATCAACTGATTTGAATTGAGAGCCCAGAAACTAGCTCTCACATTTATGGCTAACTGATCTTTGAGAAGGAGGCAAAGACCATTTAATTGAAAATGATTAGTCTCTTCAACAAATGGTGCTGTGAAAACTGGACCATTTTTCACAAAATAATGAAGGTTGGCCCCTCCTCACACTAAATACAAAAGTCAACTCAAAATGGATCAAACACCTAAATATAAGAGCCAGAACTCTAAAACTCCTAGAAGAAAATATAAGGAAGTGCTTTAGTTTGCCACAGGCTGCCAATGCAAAAATACCAGAAATGGATTGACTTTTATAATAGAGGTTTATTAAGGTAAAATCTTATAGTTCTGAGGCTGTTAAAATGTCCAAGTCAAGGCATAATCAGAGATGAAGTCTCACCAAAGTTTGGCTTCTGGCAATCCTGGACTCATGCCACATGGGAAGGCAAAATGGCAGCTAGTCTCTGCCTTCTCCAGGCTCACTTTCTTCCTGAGCTCAGCTGTGGGTGATCAGGCATATGGCTCATCTCTTCCCTGGCCTCATCTCTTCAGCTTTGGGCTGTTCCACTAATTCCAGCATCTGGTCTCTCTCTCAGCCTATCTGGGTTTCTCTATCTTTTGGAGGCTGTAAGTGATCCTCAAGTCCTCTCACAAGACAGGGCAAAATGGCATCTCTCTTTCTCTGTGTCCTCAGTTTATAAAAGATTCCAGTGAGAGGATTAGGATCCACCCTGGATCCTGCAATCCAATCAAAATCCCTTAACTAAAGTGATCTAATTGAAAGTGATCTAATCAAAGGGTCCCTTAACTGAATCTAACCAAAAGTTCCCATGTAAAATAGGTTTGATACACAGGAAGGCTTAGCTTAAGCAATAATTTTCTAGGGTCCACAAAAGACTCAAACCAGCACAGAAAGCATCTTTAGGACCTTGTGTTAAGTGATGGTTCCTTAGACTTTATACCCAAAGTATAAGCAACAAAAGGAAAAATAGATAAATAGGGCCGCATCAAAATAAAAAACTTTTGCTCCTCAAAGGACTTTATCATGAAAGTAAAACTACAACCTACACAATGGGAGAAAATATTTGGAAACCACATATCTGACAGGGGTTTAATATTAAAAATATAAAAAGAAATCCTTCAACTCAACAACAAAAAAAGACAAATAACCCAATTAATAAATGGACAAAACAGCTTAAATAGATATTTCTCCAAAGAACCTATACAAATGGCTAAAAAACACATGAAAAGGTACTTAACATCATTAGCCTTAGGGAAATGCAAATCAAAACCAAAATGAGATACCATGTCACACCCACTAGAATGACTACTATTAAAAAAAAAAAAAAAAAAACCCAGAAAATTACAAGTTTTGGAGAGGATGTGGAGAAATATGAACACTCATTTATTGCTTATAGGAGTGTAAAATGATGCAGCCACTGTGGAAGACAGTTTGACAGTTCCTCAGAAAGTTAAGTACAGAATTACCATATGGTCTGGCACTCCCACTTCTAGGTATATACCCGAAAGAACTGAAAGCAGGGACTCGAACAGGTATTTGCCTACCCAGTTTCATAGTGGCATTATTCACAATTGCCACAGATGAAAGCAACCCAAATGTCTATCAACTGATGAATGGATAAACCATATGGTATATACACACAATGGAATATTATTCAGCTATTTTTAAAAAATGAAGTTCTGATACACACAACAACATGGATGAAGATCTCATGCTGAGTGAAATAAGCCAAACACAAAAGAACAAATATTGTATGATCTCACTGATACTAAATAATTAGAATATGCAAACTCATAGGGTCAAAATCTAGAATATAGGTTACCAGGAGATGGAGTGGGATTAGGGAATAGGGAGTTAAAGCTTAAAATGTGCAGTTTCTACTTGGGAAAGTCGAAAAGCTTTGGTAATGGATGGTGGTGATGGTAACAACTTCGTGAATGTAGTTAGCACTGAATTACATATTTGAATGTAGTTAAAAGGGGATATTTTAGGTTGTATATCTGTTACTAGAATAAAAATTTTAAAAATAAATACATGAACTGCACAACGCAAACCATGAACCCTAAGTTAAGCTATGGACTATAGTTAATAGTACAATAAAAATGTACTTTCTTGAATTGTAACAAATGTACCACACCAATGCAAGGTGTTAATAATAGGGAGATGTATGGGAACCCTGTATTTTATGCAGGATAGTTCTGTAAACCCACAATTTCTCTTTTAAAAAAAAGAAGAAAAGAATGGTTCTTAGATGAGGAAGGAACTGTGCTTGCAGGCTAGCAGCCTTTGAATGGGCAATTTGGATTTCTTGAGAGGGATAGAAAGGAGCAATTGGGGTTAAAGTACAATAAGGGGTGGGGAGGAACCGCTGCTAGACATGTAAGGGCCACAGTGGAAAATTCTCAGTCTTTCAGTGTCTCTCACACCATTAAAAGTGAAGGAATATGTGACTACATGTATGTACTCTTCTCTCTGCCCCTTCAGTGCCAGCTCCTTCTTTTGCTCCAGGGCTGCCCTGTGCCCACCCTCCCAGTGGATGCAGAGAAGTCAGGACTCAGCTGGGCCTGGCACTTTGCGCATTGGAAGAAGAGTAGTAAGACCTGGGCTCTGGGGAGGGAAGAAGAAAGTAGAAGAACCGGCTGAACTAGGAAGAAAGATTCTTGACATTTTCTTCCTTGCTGAGGAAGGAGGGAGTAGGAGAGCAAGTGAGGTGAGCTGTGGAGAGGATAAGGAGGCTCCTCAGAAGGTCGGGTGCTCTCCCCTTTATGAGTGAAATGTGGGGCCATGTTGTCTCCTCCATGCTTCCAACAGGATTCCAATTCCGGCTACTTGTCCCCTACCCTACAGGAAGAGTGTGAGTAGCAGGGTGTGTTAAGTTGCTTACAGGAGGATGGAATTTTGAGGGGAGAAGGAAGACTGAGATGGGCACCATGCACCCACAGGCTGATCCCAGATAGGAGAGGAGATAAGGGAACTCAGTGCTGGCTGGATGAGGGGTGGCCTCAGTGAAGGCTGAGAAAGCTCGAGGGTCCTTGCTGCTCACTCAGCATTGGGCTATGCCTGGTCCAGCCCTCTGGGCTGCTACCAGACATTAGCCAAAGCTTCCAGATGCTTGGAGGTGCAAATCCCAGGCAATATTGGGAGAGATAGATCCAGGCCAAAAATGGTCAACATACCAACCCCTCTCCTGACCACTCTCCTAGACTGCTCATTTGGCCGCAGTCTTCCCGTGCCTGGCCTCTGTCCATCCTGCCTTTCAGGGGTCCCAGGCAGGTGTAGACTATTCCCATTTCCTCTTTGGTTTAGTTGAGACAAGGCTGGAATGATTTCCAAAGGATTTTACAGAAAATTATAAGACAGGCAAAACCTCTAAGCAAGAAAATGTAGGAGCCACAGATCAAGTTGGCTGGCAGGAGTCCTAGTCATCACATTTGTGGTTTTGTCACAGATACTGGGGGACGGGGTTCTGTTCATCCCTAGCTCCTAGCATGGTGCCTGGCATCTTACAGGGGATCAATAAATGTGTATTGAATGAATAAATGAATGAATTCAAAGTATCTATGATGCTTTACTCAAAGACTATTTGTCCAATACCAGTTGTCCCTGGCAGAACCAAGTTTTTGTCTGATCTCCCTTAACCCTTGTCTTCAGGATGCAAAGAAGATCCCAAGCAAATTGTTCCTACAGAATGGGGCCAAAATGGTGGAAAAGAGTCCAGGGCATTTCAAATGCTTCCCTAAAGTAGGTTTCATTTTCGGTAAATTGAAAAACTCTCGTTTCAGCCCAAGGTCTTTCTGTGAGTGCCACTACTCTCCCAGCCTTTCCACCGGTCCTTGGTGTTTCAGCCTCTCTGCCTCCTCCTTCTGTGTTTCTTTGTATTATGGGTCTGAGATTGTAACTCAGACCCTCCCCAGACCTGCCTCTCTGATTCTATTCTCCAGAGGGGTCCTCAGCCCCTTCACAGTGTTTAGGGCTAAGAAGATGTTCACAGGCAAAGGACAGTGAGCCAGAAAGTGTTAGCACCCCCAGCAAGAATATCTGTAGGGAAATGCACCCCCAAAGACACCTGCACATATTATTTCCCTAGGCCCCTGGGGTGGATCTGGGATATGTACACATTTTATGATTGTTTTCTTTTTTAAGAATGGCAAAAGGTCTCAAGTAGGAGACCTCCCCCAACCCCACCCCAGCCCCCCACCTCCCCTGGCCTAAGCAGCATGGTGTTGTCCCAGAATGGTTATCTTTCAGATGAAAGCTTTGAAGTTAGCACAAGTTCTGACAAAGTCAACATAAATGACATCATCCAGATTGTTCTCAATACAGATCTAAAAAGAATTGGCAAGAAATTCCTCCCCAGTGACATCAATGGCAGAAAAGTAGAAAAGTCTGAAGGTCCATGTGTTTTGCAGATTCAAAAATTTCACAATTTTGCTGCAGCAAAGAATGATGAAGAATCTCAGGCTGCACCACGAACACTGTGTATGCAGATGATTGATGGTCATATAAGTTGTACAGCAGTAGAATTTAATTAGATATAAAAAAACATACCTGAACGCATCACCTGAAATTTAAATTAAGCTCTCAGGCATTGTCGACATTAAAAATGGATCTCTGCTCTTGAATGACTTTAACATCACAGTTTTTGGCGGTGAAGTGGAATACCTTCTTGAGAAATGGGAATTGCAGAGAAGCTTGTCAAAACACAATAGAAACAATATTGGACCTGAAGGTTGGTCACCTCCTTTTGTGCCTTTGAGCCAGAAGTGTGTATTTCATGTTCAGGTGGGCAGCAGAGAACTTGATCGAAGTAAGACATTACAAGTTACTATGTCTATCAAACCTTCAAATGATAATGATGACTTTAAAATGCATAGGACAAATCAATCTTATCCTGATATTAGAAAGAAACTACAGAAGTTAGATGACAGCCCTCAAACTCCTCAGAAAGACCTGATTAAAGTGGCCTTCAAGGTCTTTTACAATAGAGAAGAAGAAGCCAAATTGGAAAAGCATAAGTGAGATCAGATATGGAGCCAAAATATTCCTTTCCAAACCTTCTTGGACTCATGAGAAATGACTGATGGGTCCTGGGTTCAGAATGGTCCCACATCCCCAACACTTCTCATCTGATTCATACACCTAATCTACATCAACAACCCAGGAATACATGAGTGGTGTCTTCCTGATACTTGGCAATCAATATCAACCACTGTGGGACCTGAAACCACAGCCCACTGGACAGGATGGAAGGGAATTTTCCCTGCCCCTTGACAGCAGGAAGTAGCCAAATCAAGCTGATGCCCCAAATCCCCTCACCCTTCCATCCTGCCCAAGCACCTTATACCTCAATACTCAGGTCCCCCAACATATATATATATATACAAACAAAGATTAGAAATGTTAGAGGTTCCCCCTCACTAGGTTTGCAATAATTAACAAGCTGTGACTCAGTTCCCCTTGACATGCATTGAGGAAAGACAAGCCCCCCCCCCCCATACCCTATGTGCCTAAAAGCACAGCACTTCCCCCAAAGGTTGAAAAAAGAAACCACATGGAGATGGGAGGGAAGTGGGATAGAGAATTTCACCTCCTCCAGATCAAAGCACCAGCCGCTCCTCCAGCATTCCAAGAAAACATAACTCCAAAACCCACTAACCTCTAGCCATACAAGGGAAAAATTTTGCCTCTAGGGCTTCCTATTGGCCCCTGCACCTCACTCAGGCCCTCAAGCCCCTCCCAGTGACCATCATTTCCCTGTCTAGGAAGGTAATGTATAAATTCATATTCCCCCTTTCCAGGGGCAGGCTGAAATCTATTCTTCAGACCCCCTCTGTTGGGAGAGCTTCTCAATAAACTTCCTGCCTGCAATCATCAGTCTCCATGTCCCAGTGAGCACCACCTTTTTCTCCAACAGGATGCAACACACTTAACATGCCTGGAGGTAAATGATCTTGTGGACCCCTGAACCAAAATTCTTTGATACAGGGAAGTGGATGAGGACACTGGACCCTGGAGCTTGTGTGAGTCTAAGTAGAACCTTGGGAGATATGGGAGAGGGCTTCCTGGATTCTGCTGGAACCAGCATATCTCACAGGTGTTCCTGGGGATACTGATTGGGAGGACAGCTGAGTCAGCACAGGCTGGGAGAGCGAAACGGAAATGCACACAGGCATGGGGGCCTGGGGCAGGGCCAGGGATGTGGACTTTAACATGTCTTTGTGGAGGAGACCTTAGGATAATAATTAGAGAAAATGGAGAACAAAAATGCATTAAATGCACTAAAAATCAATTGTATATATATATAGTGTGAGAACAAGAATCCTTACCCCAAAGCATAATTTTTAATGTTAAAAAAGTTATGCACCATACTATTATTGCTTTAAAATGCAACCCTAAATAATAAACTTTAATACACAGAGGGTGGATTTCTTCCCTTTGTTCTTTTTTTTTTTTTTTTACTTTATTTAGTAAATAATTGAAAATATAAACAATTAAAACTAAAAAGTAAACACAGATGAATAAATATATACATTTCTCAATTAAATGTACTGGATACATATAAAAAAATTTTAAATCAAACAATATGTTACACAATATCTTTGGTTCATAGTAAAACAAACACACACAAAAAAATGCATAGGACAGCTGCTATTGCAGGAGTTGCAAAGAGTAAAGAAACCAAGCCATTTGGAGAAGGTGGTGGTGGTGGTAGAAAAAATCTCACATGGGTGCTGATGGTAACTGAAATAGGAAGGTAGAAAAAACAGTTCACTAAATCTGAGGGGAAACATGAACGTGTCTACAGACAACTGGTTGATGAAAATGCTTTGAAGCACATAAGAGAAATGGGATTCAGTTTCAAAACATCAAGGCAAGCTCTTATGGATAATGGCAACAACTTAGAAGCAGCACTGAATGTTCTTCTTAATAGCAATAAACAAAAACATGTTATGGTTCCTCCTCTGAGAGGTAAAGGAAAACATAGGGAGTGAATATGGTCTGAAGATGAAGATAACGTGGAAAATGCAATGCCATCAGTACCAAGCACATTATTTGAATTTTTGGAGTTTAAAATGGGACCTTTGGATGTGGAAGAACCTCAATCCCAGTGTAACAGCTTAATCATGGAAAACATAGATTGTTGAATACTGAGCAAAATCAACTGAGACATCATCCTTGGAATGATACCAGGCAGCCAAGAAACCTTTGTTTTCAAAGATACACTCAAAATTCAAAGTCAATTTTAGAAGGCGGTAGATTACCTAGGAAACAGAGGTTCTGAAAGATCAAGCACTTCTTCAGGATCTAAAGTATGGACTGAAGAGAGAATTGAGTATGATAGACCGTATTCTAGATACAATAGAACTAAAGATGCTTCATATACTTTGATTTATCAGCACAAGGATGGTGCTTTACAAAAAAAAAAAAAAAAAATAGAGGTAACTCTAAGCAAAGCAGACCAGGAAAAGATCCACCCTATGTAAAGGCCAAAGAAAATTCTCTTCCTCAAGAATCCATAGAGGTATAATAATACAAAATGTGGGAAAAGAGAAACGAAGCAGCAAATCCTGATCATTTTTATGACAAGAAGCCACAAACAATAAATAATGAAGCTTTCAGTGGTATAAAATTGGAAAAACATTTTAATGTAAATAGAGAGACAGAAGTGGCACTGAAGGGGAATAGAGTGGAAACTATCAAGTCAACAGGACTCATCACAGCTACACCCTCTGGTGATAATATTTTATAATAGTGGGCCCAAAAGAAGATCTGGGCCAACTGAACAACAACAACAAAATACTAAAATCATCTATACCAGTGGAGCATGCAAAAATATGGTAACCTGGAGAGGAATGTTTTGTGCTTTATAGGGAAGACAGCAAGTTTTACCAAGCAGAAGTTGAAGCTCTCTATTCTTCGGGTATGACAGCAATTGTTAGGTTCATCAATTACGGAAAACTAACAAGAAGTACTACTAAGCAACATCAGGTCAATTCAAACAGAAGCATGGCAGGAAGGACATACCTATGAGCAAACGCTCAATTTCTGCAGAGGAGGTGATGGCCAGCCAACATGATCAACTCTGCCAACCCAGCAGTTTTATGACCCTCCCCAGGCTCAGCACTGACGTGAAAATTAGAGTCTTAATGAGGAAAGGAGCCACTGCTGGAACAGCGTGGTCAAAGCCTGTTTCACGACCTTCCACTTTCTCTTCAGAACAAGATGTAGCCACAGTGGATATTAGAAAAACATCCCAGTTGCAGAAAAGAAAAAGGAGAAAAAAGAAAAAGAAAGACTTTGGAAAGCAGTTTGATATTGTTTATGAATTCCAAAAACAGATATTGGATTATGTTTGTAAACTAGTCTGTCTGAGGTTTCACTTTTACTTGATTAAATTATGATTAGGGCTTTGATTGGGCCACGTTGGTAGGGTGTTGAGTCCCCGCCCCCTGGTGGGTGAGGACTCACAGATAAAAGACATGGCAAAGGACAGAGTTGGGAGTTTTTGAGCTGGAGCCTGGGAAGTAAGCACACAGAGGGGCAGAGCAGCTGAGCCCGGACAGAATCGAGCCCCAGGGAGAGAGAGAGAGCTGGTTGACTGATAGTCTACAGCTGGCCTTGTGGAAAGAGCAGGGCAGCTGAGCCCAGAGAGAAACAAGCCCCAGGAAGAGAGGAACCCAGGAAGCCTGGACTCTTGGCAGACGTTGGCAGCCATCTTGCTCCAACATATGGCAACAGACTTTGGTGAGGAAAGTAACTTATGTTTTATGGTCTGGTAACTGTAAGCTCCTACCCCAAATAAATATCCTTTATAAAAGCCTACAGATTTCTGGTATTTTGTGTCGGCACCACTTTTGCTGACTAATACAGCAACCCATGCAAAATTGGGAAAAAATACTGAGTTAAATAAAGTAAATACATTTTACAAATGAAAGGGAGAATTTTTTTTCTTCTGTCATCAATAAAATGACTATTAAAAAAAAAAAGAAAAGAATGGCACCTTTGAGAATATACTGGTACTTTTATTTTCTTTAGAGGCTTTGGCCCAAATAAATGAAAATACCAATCCCCACGAATGCATTTCTGCACAAAGGAAATTCAGAAGCCATTGTGTTGGCCAAAGAGTCTACTCCCTTCTCCTCAATATTTAAACTGAATTGTGTTTTTAAGTTAACCAGCAATGATTATTGATAAGCAATCTTTATCTTCTTTCTAATACTGAATTTGATGAGCTATACCCATAATTTATAGCACAAATGTCCTGTAGATGGTGAATTCAATGAAGAAGGGACACAGGCTGAGGAAAATGAGAAAGAGGCATTTTAATACATCTCCTGATCTGACTATAAGCAATTCACTTTTTACCGAAAGCCCAATAGATTTATCTGACAACCTCCTTTAATATAAAGTGAGGACATAAAGTAAAAGGAATGTTGTTAGTAGTATTGGAACAAGAATTGCTCAGCACAGTGATTTAAACAGAGTGGGTACTTAATAAATAAATGTACAATGAATTGATTGGAACTGATAAACCAGGCGAGAGAAACAGTTGATGACAAACACTTAGTGCTGGGCACCCAATCAGAGGTGCCCATCAAATCTCAGGTAGGGAAATGCACTGCCTGCCCTCTGCCCTTCCTCCAAGCCCTGGGCTAACCTCACCCATCATCATGCTCATCTCTGGTACCAACAACCATCTCTTCCATGAGCTCAGTGTTTCTCAGTTCACAAAACATGTCCCCAGCCACTCACAACCTCATTTGGATCTCAAAACCCAGAAGATGAGAAAGCAGGGATTTTTAATTGTGTTTTATGGATAAGGAAGTGGAGGCTCAAAAAGTTAACTGACCCATGATCCCACAGTGGTGCTTCCATGGCTAGAACCCAGTGATCCTGATTCCCAGTCCAGGTCATTTCCCTGGCTCTGGCTGCATCTCCTGAGACTTGGTTTTGGGTTCAGCCCTCCATGAGGCTCCACACTAGACGCTTCTCCTAGAACTGGCCCTTCACTGCTTCTGACTTCATTGGTAGACTTGTTCGAGTGGAACCTACTTCTGCCATGATGCTTTTAGAGCTGGGCACCAAAGTTAGGTGCCTTCATTTTAGCTCAGAAAAGTCACATTCTATACCCAAAGCCACCCTATGACCTCCCTGCTGCTACCAAAAAAACCTCCTAACTGAACTCCCTGCTAGATGCACCCTGCTATAGAGTGGAAAGGTTGCTGACCCAAGCTTTAGGACTAGATGCTATCTGGTCAAGTAATCTGGGCAAGTTACTTCATCTCTTTAAACTCTGACTTCTTTATCTGCACAACAGGGATACTAGTGTACAGCACTCAGTGTTGCAGAGAAGATTCATTGAGATTTTTTTTTTATAAAGAGCCTACTAGGTGCATGACAAATGTTACCTCTCTCTCCCTCCCCCATCTTCCCACCCTTCTTCCTTCCCTCCATCTCTCCTGTCTTCCTTCCTTCTCTCCTCTTAACTACATTTCATGCAGCCAACATTCTCAGACTAATCTTCCCTGAACTCCACTAGCATCAGGCCACTCCCTGGATCACGTCGTGATTGACTTCCCATTGCCAGGTCCAGTTGCCTCTGTCTGGGTGTCTTGCAGGATCCCAGGTTTTGGCACCAGCTCTCCTCTCCTCTCTTCAGCTCCTCCTATGGGGGAACATGCATGGTCTGGTTGTGGTGTTTCCGTGCTCGTTGATTTGTTCCTCTCTGCCCTTGCTTCTGTTGTCTCACTCTCTTGGAATGCCTTTGCCAGGCTCCCCATCCCCGGAGGCTTCCTTCCCTGCTCAATGGTCTCTTCCTTCTCCGGTTTCACTCACCATCCATATCACTTTGCTTGGCACAAAATCACAGAGGCCACCTATGTGATTCAGGTGGCTTCATGCGTATCTCCCGTCTGGTCTTATCAACTGTACACTATTCCTTGAGGTCAGACCAAGGTCTTTCACCTCTTTGAAGTCCCTGCTGGGCCTAGCTGTGCTGAGAGGAACATAAATAAGCTCTGGGCACATGTCTCCAGGCCTGGGCCTAAGCCTCAGACATAGAAATTGCCAGCTATGTGGTTTTGGGAATCTAATTGGTCTTGGCTGTTAAATGAATAATTTAACATCTTCATCAGAATGTTGTTGTTTTTTAATGTAATTCTCCACTGAATAAATATTTATTGAGTACCTACTATGTGCCAGGACTGTGTTTTTTCACACATATCAGCTCATCTAATCCTCATAATTGCCATGGGGTAACCTCAGCTCTGGAACCCCAAACCCTAGAGTAAAGTTCACAAGATAAAATAAATTTATTAAGGATACATAAAAAGGTCTGGCATGCTTGATGAAAAGTCCTGAAGATATTGCAGTGAGTAGAATAGATAGGTTCCCTATTCTCATGAAGCATTCAGTCCAGCAAAGGAAGAGATAGACATTAAATAAATAAGTACAATTGTTTTTAATTACACTTATGATAAGTGCAATAAAGCAAAAGTATGGAGCATAATGAAAGCATGTAATGGGGACCTAATGTGGGGTAGACTTCTCTAAAGGAGACACTTTGAGCTAAGATATGAAAAGTCTGATGAATATAAACAGAAGAAAGGGGAAAGGGCTTAGAGGTAGGGGCAGTGGGCATTCTGGGCAGTGGGAATAGTGGGTGCAAAAGGATAGGGCCCTCCGCAGGAACTTGAGCTTAGCTGAGTGAGCAGCAGGGAGAGCAGGGCAAGGTGGGGCTTGCCTAAGAGCCTTGCTATCCATGCTCAGGAATTTGGACTTGATGCTCAATGGGAGGCCGCTAAGGGATTTAAGCTGGGCCGGGGGCAGGGGAGGGGTAGAATGACAAGATCTGATTTGTGCTTTTGGAAGCTCACTCTGGCTGCTGTGTGAAGAGTGGATGAAAGGACAAGGGTAGAGTCAGGAAAACACAACTAGGTTAAGGAAACACTGATGCCTGGAGCACTCCCAATAAAGACCCCAAAATGTCTGTTGGCCTGAAAGCTGACTTGAGAAGGCAGAATCAGCTTCTGGCCCTAAGCGTCCTCTCCTTCCACTTGGCCCAACCCACTCCTCCTGTCTTCCCCACTCCCTTTCTTCTCAATGGTTTTGGGTGGAGATGGGAAACAGAATTGCCATCACCACCCCATTGTGTAGTGCAGTCTAAGCCAAAAACTGGTTTGAACCTGTCAGTTCAGAGCTAACTCCAAGGCAAAGACCCACCTGGCCTGGCTGAGAGTGGCCTCTCCACATTCCTATGCCCACACGCACCCTTGGCAGGGCCTCCTCCACCCTTCCCTGCAGAGATGGCTGGCAGCGGCTCAGCCTCCCCTTCTGCAACCAGGGCCCAGGGCATTGCTCCATTCAACTGTTTGGGGCTTGGTGGTTTCTGGAGGTAGGATAAATAGGAAGGCTCTGGGTTGGAGATGTGGAAATAAGAACCAGCTCCCAGTTCCTGTAGCCACCCACTAAGACCCAGTTGTTTAAACTTTGAGCATAGCGACAGCTCAAACACCGCACCATCGAGTGGATCCCTCCAACACTCACTGCTCTTCTGATGTGGAAATTGAAGTGAGCTTTAGCTGAGGTCAGGAGACTTGGGTTTTCCACCTCTGCTCTGCTACCAACCTAGGCAATCACCGAACTTCTCTGGGTTTTTGTTCCCTTGACTGTGAGATGGGGAGGGGGTGGAAGTAGTTAATCAGCTCAGGAATGACAGACGTGCCTGTCCCAGGCAGAATTGAAACCACTGCCTAAAATTAAGATTCCTGGAAGGATTTGGCACCCTGAGACCAGGCAAAAGGAGAGTATTAAGGCCAACCAGAGGATGAAATAGTAAAGTAGCTACATGTATGTGCCTTCCAAGTTCCAACCTCTCTTCTCCCCAAGGACTCGCCTTTCTCTCAAGGTTTTCACAAAGCTTCTCCATGTCTCTTACTTCCGTGTCTGATCCCTCCCAGGGCTCTGGCACTGTAAGAAAGGTTACATGTTTAAGCCAAAGGAATGAATCTCTAAGAATTTAACCTACGTTTAAGCCTAATCAGCAAAAGACCACCAGGCACAAAACCTGTAGTCCAATGACTCAATGCAGCAAAGAGAGATTACTCTGGGGTAAAGTAGAGTAATGCTCAGTAAGAGGAAGGAAGGAAGCCTCTTTTGTAAGGTTTGGGTACCCACTGAAAGATTCTAGGGAGAGTATCAGGGACTTAGTTCTGTTCTGGATTGCTGGCTGTTTCTCACGCAGGATTAGGATATGTGGAAAATAACTAGGGAGTGGGTGCTGTCATGAGGTGAGGGTAGTTTAGCAATCGGGTATCCCCAGTAACAGGTGGAGAGAGCAAGGTGGGTCTGCTCTGCATGACTTTGGGAGAAATATTTCTTTCTGTTTATATTGCAGCTGGCTTTATCTGTGTCTGTCTTCTCAGCCTGATTAATGTTGTGATTGTTTTTTTTTTATTTTTTCCATCTGAGCAGAATTTTTTTTTTTAAAGATTTATTTATTTATTTCTCTCCCCTCCACCCCCCTTGTTTTTGGGATCGCTGTCTGCTCTCTGTGTCCATTGGCTGTGTGTTCTTCTGTGTCTGCTTGTCTTCTCTTTAGGCAGCACCGGAACAGATCCTGGGACTTTCTGGAGTGGGAGAGGGGCATTCAATTTCTTGAGCCACCTCAGCTCCCTGGTCTACTGCATTTCTTATTGTCTCTCCTCTGCATCTCTTTTTGTTGCATCATCTTGCTGCGCCACGTCTCCATGCGGGCCAGCTCTCCATTTGAGCCAGCTCACCACGCAGACCAGCTTGCCTTCACCAGGAGGTTCTGGGAATCAAACTCTGGACCTCCTATATGGTAGAAGGGAGCCCAATCACTTGAGCTACATTCACTTCCCCGCCCCCCCCCCTTTTTAAGGAGGAAATGGGTATTGAACCCAGGACCTCGTAACCTCGTATATGGGAGGCAGGTGCTCAACCACTGAACTACATCTGTCCCCCATGAGCTGATTTTTGCCCCTTCAGTTCTGGACAGGAATTTACTCTTTCATCTTCTGTGAATGATGACAGGACGTTAAGGCTGGAAGACTATCTATATGGGTTAGGGTCATGGGTCCTGGGGTCAGACGGCCTGTATTTTCATCCTGGTTCCACTAGTCATTTGCCAGCTCTCTCTCAGTTTCCTCATCTGCAAACTAGGAAAAATTAAGAGCACCTGCCTCTCAGGATTGTTGTGCAGAGTAACAAGCGCACACATGCAAAGTTGTAGATGAGCGCCCAGCCCTTAGTAAGGGCTCCTTAAACATTAGTTCTTTTTCATCGTATGGTTTTTCATTTTTATTTTAGAGGCAATCTAACTTCTGGTTAAAGGTGGTAGGTTTCCTACATGCATTTTCTCCTCTCCCTCCAAAGACCCTTCTAAATAATAGTAAAGGAATAAACAGGTATAAACTCTGAGCACCAAGGAGATAAGTAGTCAGGTTATTGGTGATGGGTGCTGCCAATGACAGGTGGAAGAAATGAAGCAGGTGGAGGAGGGATGATTGCTGGAGCACAGAACATGAGCTGAAGCCTAGAGGGAAGCAGGGCAGGGGATGTTGGGGGGTTGGGCAGAACAAAGAAGGGGGCCGCCTGTCCTGCAGAATGCAGTGGGCTTTGTCCCTTGAAATGCCAGGTGGAGTGAAGCTGAAATCTTATACGTGAGCTCTTGAATCTACCCAAAGCCTTTGCTCAAAATATACAGCAGCCATGCACCACCTTCCCAAGGCCAATAAAACAAAAATGGAAACAAACAACCCCACCTCCAAAAAAAAACAGTCAAAGGATTTTTTCACTTGAAAAACAGAATGGTCCCAAAAAAAGAAAAGTGTCCAAAATGGCAGTTATAGATTTCCCCAGTGTAAGGGCTGGCTCCTACCCTACCTGACTAAAGCAAAGCAAATACAAGTATGCAGAGCTCCCAATTCGAGGTTTTAAAGTATTAATAGATATCTTAGAAGGGCCATCACCATACAATACAGAGTATTATAAACAACCAAAAAAATGTAACTGATAATTTAGAGGAGAAGAAGGGAGTTAAAGAACTCCATTAAAAAAAAAAAAAAAAAAAAACAGAACACAAACTAAACATCAAATGTAAGGGCAGAATAAGAGACTTAATTTTTAGAAATTAGGAAATATATTATGCACACAAATGAGTATGTGCATATCCAGAAGGATGGATGGATAGATGGAGATATAAACTCATTGTATAGATATATCTCCATATGTAGTTCAAATTCACTTTAAATAATAATATGTACTGTTAAAAATAATTCCATGAACACTCAAATATCCACCAGTAAGCTTAAGAGGATATGACCAAGTCCTTTGACACTTTTGACTCACTCGAGTACCCCTCCTTCATCACATCTCCCTCTCCCCCTCCTACAAATGTAACCATGATCCCAAACTTTGGATTAAATATTTCCTTGCTCATCTTTTACAGTTATGCAAAATGTATCCATCCCTAAGCAATAGTTTAGTTTTCCCTATTTCTGATATTTATACAACTGAAAGCATGCTTTATGTATTCTGTGACATGCTTCTTTCACTCAACGTTATGTTTATTTTAAATGTTTTATTGAGATATAATTCTATACAATACATTTCACACTTTTAAGTGTACAGTCCAGTGGTTTTAGTATATTCACAGAGTTGTGCATCCATAACCACTATCTAATTCTCGAACATTCTTATCTCCCCAGAAAGAAACCCTGTACCATTAGCAGTCACTCCTCATTCTGCCCTCTGTCCAGACCCTGGCAACCGCTCTTCAACTTTCTCTACGGATTTGCTTATCCTGGACATTTCATTTAAATGAGATCATACAATGGGTGGTCTTGTGTCTGGCTCCTTTCACTAAGCATAATGTTTTCAAGAACTTTCTTGTAGCTTATATGACATTCTTTTTATGGCTGAATAATATTCTATTGTGTGTGAATCTATCATATTTTGTTTATCCATTCATTAGTTCATGAACATTTGGGTTGTTTGGCTGTTCTGGATAATGCTGCTATGAATATTCGTGTACAAGTTTTTCTGTGGACATATGTTCTCAATTTTCTTCGGTATGTACCTAGGAGGGGAACTACTAGGCCATACGGTAATGCTATGTTTAAGGAACTGCCAGGCTGTTTTCCAACGTGGCTGCACATTTTACATTCCCAGCGTCGGCGTATGAGGGCTAACGTTGTATTTTGAGGCATCATTCATGTCGATGCCTGTGACGGCAGCTCATCCATTTTATATATCACCGTTGACAGACATTGGGGTCATTGCCAGTCTTTTGCTATTATTCACAAAGCTTCTGTGACAGTCCCCCTACAGCTCTTCTGGTGCACTTGTGTAAGAGCTTCTCCAGAGCTTACGCCCAGAAGTGGAACTGCTGGCTCATAAGATATGCCTGTTTCCAATTGTATTATATAATGCTGGATTGTTTTCCAAAGTCTTAGTCTCACAATGACTTCTATCCAGTGTTTGAGTTCCTGTTTCTCTACATCCTCTCCAGCCCTTGACGTTATCAGATTTCTTAAATCTTGGCTAATCTGTTGAGTATGCAATGTTCTCTCATTGTGGTTATTAAATTGGCACTTTCCTGATTACTCATCTCTCTAAGCATCTTTTCAGATGTTTCTGGGCCATTTAGTTTTCTTCTCCTGTGAAAAGAGAGTTTGTATCTTTTGCCAATCTTCCTCCTGTTTTATTTTTAGTTTCCCTGTTGCTTTGTGGGCGTTTTTCCTATATTCTAGACACCATCCTTTGTCACTCATATGTATTGCAAATATATCCCCTCACTTTGTGGCTTTTCTTCCCCTTCTCCTTATAAACTTGGATAAACAGTATCAAAGTATTCAATGGTCGTGAATATATCCAATGTATTAATGTATTAAAATACATCCATCTTTTTCCTTTAGTTTGTGATTTGTGTCTTGTTTTTTTTTTTTTTTTTTAATCCATGATGTTCTCCTATATTTTATTCTAAATGTTTAAAATTTTGTCTTTTATATTTAACTTCTTACTCCATTTGGAACTTATTCTTTGTATATGGTGTAAATTAGGGATCAGATTTCTTTCCCACATGGGTGATCATCAATGCCATCCCGCTCATATATCAAGTTTCCATCTATGTGTAGGACTCTTTCTGGGTTCTCTCATCTGTTCCATAGATCTGTTCATCTATTTTCTTCTAATATGACACTATCTTAATTGCTCTAGCTTAAGAATAAATCTTGATATAAGGGAGAGTATGCCCACCCCTGCC
Source organism: Tolypeutes matacus (assembly GCA_026826555.1). Classification (NCBI taxonomy): domain Eukaryota; kingdom Metazoa; phylum Chordata; class Mammalia; order Cingulata; family Chlamyphoridae; genus Tolypeutes; species Tolypeutes matacus. Next base: position 49,337,622 of record JAKSZT010054304.1, read on the forward strand.
ACCAATCTGGTCCTTCTTCAGAAGGGTTTTGGATATTTTTGGCCCTTTGCTCTTCCAAATAGACTTTATAGCAAGCTTGTCACATCCCATGGAAAACCATGTTAAGCTTTGGATAGGAATTTCTTTAATTCTATAGACCAAAATAGGGAAAATGGACATATTCACAAAATTGATTTTCTTATTCCACAAACATATTGTTTTTGGGTGGGTGGGTGGGTCTCTTCTAATATCTTTTTAAAAGTTTTAATATTTTCTACATAAAGAACTTGCACCTTTTTTGCAAGAGTCATATCTAGATTTGTGGGTTTTGTTTTCTTTTGTGCTGCTTTTATAAAATAACGTTTTTAAAGTTATATTTTTCTGTTTATTACTATTGCAGAAAGATGAAATTGACTTTCATATATTGTTTTTATACTTGGCAATTTTGCTAAACTGTCTTATTAATTCTAGTAATAAAACTGTAGCTTATTTGAAATTTTCCATATGGGCATTCATATTATTGGCATGAATGAGAGTTTTTTTTTTTTTTCTTCATCCTTTTCAATTCTTATACTTTTACCTTCGTTTCCTTGTCTCATTGAACTGGATAAAATCTGGTTGATCTACCTTCCTTATTTTGTTCCTGACTTTAAAAGCAATATTTTAATGTTTTACCAGTAATTTCTGATGTTAGACCTGTAAAATTTTTTGTAGATTTTCTTGATGAAGTAAAGGAAATTAACTTCTATCTCTAGTTTACTAAGAGGCTCGTTTTTATTTTTTTTAATGATAAATGAATGTTGAATGTCATCTAATACTTTGTCTAGACCTATTTAGGTGATTCTCTTTTTAAATCTCTTAATAGGATAAATTACAACCTAACAACCTGGAGTAATCCCAAAATGATTATTGTATTAGTCAGCCAAAGGGGTGCTGATGCAAAGTTCCAGAACTCTGTTGGCTTTTATAAAGAGTATTTATTTGGGGTAGAAGCTTACAGTCACAAGGCCCTAAAAAATCCAACTCAAGGTACCATAAGAAGTACCTTCTCACCCAAAGTCTGTTCCCATGTGTTGACGCAGATGGCAGGCGACGTGTGAGAGGGTTCAGCCTTCCTTCTTCCTCTTAAGGCTCCGTGGTCCCAGCTTCTTCTGATCTCAGCTGTAGGCTGGCATTAGACTCATCTCTCTCCCTGGGTCTCTTTCTTTCTGGGCTCAGCTGCTCTGTTCTCTTCACAAGGTCAGCTGTAGACTATCAGACTCATCTCCCTTCCCAGAGATACAGGATCCTATGTGTATCTTCTCCATGTGTCTATTTCCATGTAAGAGTCTGTTTTATCAGCCCACTGAGGGGGCAGGGACTTAACGCTGAGTCATACTCTAATGACAAGGTTGAATCAAAGCCCTAATCTTAACATAATTTAATCAGACATCTCAGCTGTCCCTTTCTCTTTTTGGAATTCACAAGTAATATAAAACTGCCACACTCTATCCTCTGAATTCCAAAAAGATATTACAATAATCCAAAAAACTTTAAATCAGTAACAATGCTAAGTACAAAATTGTATTACAATCAGTTTAAAGAAATACAGTTTGTCTTGGGGCAAAGTCCCATCTGGCTGTAGACCTTTGAAACTTATAAAACAATTTTTCTGCTTCCAATATACAAATAATATAAAACTGCCACAATTATGATATGTTATCTTTTTAAAAAATATATAGCTGGATTATGTTTGGAATGTCTTACTTAGTTTTTTTCCTCATCTATATTCAAGAGTGAGACTGATCTGTAACTTTTCTTTCTCCTAGCATATTTTATGGTTTGGGGATCATGATTCCATCAGTCTCATAAAATGAATTTGAGACTATTCCATCTCCCAATATTGTCTGTAAGAGTTTGAGTAAGTTTGGAATATCTGGCTCAGTGTCTTGAATTTAAGGTAAAACCCATCTGTATAATTGTTTGGGCCCAGATTTTATTAGTAATTCAATTTCTCTAATAGTCATAAAATCATTCCACTTTTCTATTTCATCTGGAGGCAACTGCTACCAGTATGTTTTTCTAGGAATTTGTCCATTTCACTTAAGAATACCAAGGTATTGGCATAGAGTTATTTATAGCATTCCCTGTTGTAACAAAAATAAATACTGGATTATGTTTGTAAACTGGTCTGCTCCTCTGGGCATATTAGATTATATTAGATTCAGAGGTTTCACTTTTACTTGATTAAATAATGATTAAGGCTTTGATTGGGCAATGTCAGTAGGACATTAAGTCCCCACCCGCTTGGCGGGCGGAGACTCACAGAGAAACCACACCACAGAGAAGGGAGGTTGGAGTTTTGACCTGGCACCAGGGAAGTAAACACATGGGAGAGAGCAGAGCAGCTGAGCCCGTAGAGAATCGAGAAATGAGCCCCAGGAGAGAGACAAGACTTATCCCAGCCTACAGCTGATATTGGAAGAAGCTGGGACCATGGAGCCTTAAGTGGAAGAGGAAGCCTGAACCCTTGCAGACGTCAGCAGCCATCTTGCTCCAACACGTGGCAACAGACTTTGGTGAAGGAAGTAACTTACACTTTATGGCCTGGTAACTGTAAGCTTCTACCCCAAATAAATACCCTTTATAAAAGCCAACAGATTTCTGGTATTTTGCATCAACACCTCTTTGGCTGTTATCTTTAGTCTTTCGTTAACCCTTCTTTTCATTCCTGATATTGTTTATGTTTGCATTTGCTTGAATGACTTTGCCAGAGCTTTTTTTGTTAATTGTTTTGACTTTTTGGCTCTCTCTATTTTATATTTCTTTTCTATTTCAGAAGAATTATTCTCTATATTTTCTGTATTTATGTAGAAATATATTTCTATATTTTCACTCTTTTCCTTTTCCTGGGATTCTTTTTTTGACATCTTAAGTGGATACTTAATGTTCAGATTTTCTTCTCTTCCAATACAAGCAATTTAAGGTTATAGGTTTCCCTCAAATTATTACTTTAGTTTTGAAGTTTAATATTTTTGTTATTATTCAGATTTAAATATTTTCTAATTTATATGATTTTTTTAACCCTTTAGATATTTAGAAGTATATTTTTAAATTTCCAAATATATATATATTTTAAAAAGGTATGTTTGTGTTATTGAATTTTGCCACAATTGTTTTGTGGTTACATAATAAAACACATAATCAGTGTTTGACACTGATTCTTTGAAATGTGGTGAAAGTTGCTTTATGGCCTAGAATGTGGTCAATTCTTGAAAATTTTTTGTGTTTAAAAAAAGATTGTGTTTTCTTTAGTGGTTAAGTGTGATATGTCCATTAGGGTGACCTTGTAAATTGTTTTATTCATAAAGATAATTTTAGAAATGCAAAGACTAGGACTATTTACCTATCAAATCTCTTTTGCTAGTAAATGATTAATAATGTGCTCCAGCAAACTATGGAAGCCAGCCAGGGTAGAGGAGTACCCAGGAGACTGTGGGTCTCACTCAGGGAAGCAGTGATGCTCCAGGATGACAACTGTGAAGCAGGTCTCTTGAGCAAACACTCTGAACAGCAGGACATCAGAGGGCTCCAGGAAGAAGATGTTTAGGAAAAAGTGAGATTCAAGAGGTCTAATGCAATCATACCATCCTTAAGAATTTGGGAACCTTTGACCCAAGACAAATTCCTCTCCCCTGCTATTCCAAAGCCAGGGCCCATTAGAGTTAGGGCATTGAGTTTATCAGGGCAGCCGAAGCACAGTGACTCAAATGCCCATGGCCAAGGCTGGTTGGGTTTGCCTTTATGGGTGAAGCAGGCTGAGATTGCATAGAGTCTGGGGAAGCTAATAGTCACTTGGTCTGTAACTAGAGCAAGGAGCACACGGGTAAGGGCTGGCGTCTCTAACCTCTATAAGAGTGGGCTCTCAAGTCTCTAAGATAAACCCATCTGGGTTTACAGAAATATCCATCAAGATAATGAAAGAAATGTTTCCAACCTCTATTTTTTTTATTTTTTTACATCCCCTCCCACCAAAGGCTCCCTCAGGACCTCTCATGTGGGAGGTAAGTGCTCAACCACTTGAGCCACATCCGCTCCCTGTTGGTTGCATTGTCTACTGGTTGTGGCATCTGCTGGTTTTGTTGTCTGCTGTTGTGGTGTCTGCTCGCCTTCTTTGGGAGGCACCAGGAGCCGAACCGGGGACCTCCCATGTGGGAGACGGGAACCCAACCGCTTGAGCCACATCCACTCTCCCCTCCAATTTCTATTTATCTTTGTATTTCTTTTGTGTGTGCATATATTCTAATGTGCATAAAAAATTAGCAAAGTAAGAAATGTAGGAAACGTATATGTATGTATGTGTGCGTGCACATATACACACAGAATGCATGCATGCAGGAAGCGGATGTGGCTCAAGTGACTGAGCTCCTACCTACCACATGGGAGGTCCTGCGTTCGGTTCCTGGTGCCTCCTAAAGAAGACGAGCAAGACAGCGAGTTAACGCCATAAGCTGATGCGACAGGCTGATGCGATGGACTCACGCAAAATGTGACGCAACAAGGTGACTCAACAAGATGACACAACAAAAGACACAAGGAGGAAAACATAATGGGATACACAACAAAGGGAGCAGAGGTGGCTCCCTCCCACATGCAAGGCCCTGGGTTCTGTTCTTGGTGCCTCCTAGAAAAGGAAGATGAGCACAAAACAGACACAGCAAATGCAAACAACGAGGGGGTGGGGAGAAAAAATACATAAAATAAATCTTTTTTTTTTTTTTAAGTGTTTATCTGAAAAAAAAAAAAAGAATGCACACATGCATACTTGGCTATTTTGAGAATTATAATTGCTTGGAGACCCCTGCCAAACAATAGCTATGTAGGGGAGGGGCACGTAGATTCCCTCCCATAGTTAGAGGGAATAATAATGATAGTGACAGTTGTTGCACAGTGGTTGTATACAGGGTGCTTTTCATTGATTATTTCCATAAACCCTCACAACAACCTTCCAAGAGGGGTACTATTTTTCTTATTATACAGGTGAGAAAACCAAGACTCAAGTAGGTTAAGCAGCTTGCTTAAAGTCACATATAAGTGGCATATCCAGAGTTAAAACACAAGTAGTCAGTCTCCAGGATATGTGCGCTTGTCCATTAGCTTTAGCAGTCTCCCTTTTCAAATGTCAAAGTTGCCATTTATAACTTACTTGTGAATGAGATTAAACTGAAGGTTTGGAGCAGAAAGATGGACTTTAAAATGTCGGTATGTTTTTAAATGTGAGTGGATAGTTAAATGCAAGACAATGATTCTCTAGTCTTCTTTCAAAATGCCTTAAGTATATTCCTAATCCTTCTCAAAAACTCACAAAACACAGGTTAGTATTGCTGAGATTAAATACATGTTTGGAGTCTATAGTGGGTTGAATGGTGGCCCCCCAAATATGTCCATATTCTAATCCCTGGAACCTGTGAATGTGACCTTATTTGGAAAAAGGATTCTTTGCAGATATGACTAAGTTAAGAATCTTAAGATAAGACCATACCAGGGACCTGAGTGGGCCCTAAACCCAATGGCAATGTCCTTATAAGAGATGGGAGAGGAGAGGGCAGGTTCATGCAGAGGAATAAGGCCACGTGAAGATAGAGCCAGAGGTTAGAATCCTACAGTCCGAGAAATGCATGGAGCCACCAGGAGCTGAACGAGGCAAGGAAGGATGCTCCTCTAAACCACGATGATTTGGGGCTTCTTGCCTCCAGAACTGTGAGAGAATAAACTTCTCCTGTTTTAACCACCACGTTTATGATAATTTGTTATGGCAGCCCTAGGAAATTAATACAGAGGAGAATTACTCCATGCACCAAATATGGAACAACTTGAAAGTATAAGATGTGGCAGCTAAGAACCAGTTCTCCAGAATCTATAGCCTGGGACCTTACCTCCTCCAATGGATCAGGAAAAGTCACACACCTGGAAACAAGGAGCAAAGCTGTACAGCTCACACTGATTCTAGCACAGAGAGTGAGCAAGAATTCCTCATCACTACTCACAGCATAGCAGTGTAATAATGAAACACTTATCTAGACAAATCCCAAGTTCTGTTTAAACATGGTGATTAGATATAATATTTTTTTTTTTTTTTTATTATGGGTAAAAATCAAAATTCTCACAATACATACAAACATTTGTAAAATGATATATAAATATATATGCATATATGTGTATTTGCTTACAAAAATGTTATTTTTTATATATATATATACATATATTTTAAGAGGTGCTTAGATTACCTAAAATATTATACGGAACCCACTCGGATTCCCATGTTGCCCACCTCCCACACTTAATATTTTATCACTACTTGGTCCAAAAGGGAAAAAACTCTTAGAGTGAAACCAAGGGAAATACTTTACTCAGATAAATGTAAACAGATTCAGACCCAGAGAGGGAACCAATAAGAAACTACCCCAAAATGTTTGACTCCTAAATTATTCTGTGATATACTTTCTGAATCCTGATTATAAACACAAATCAACAAGCAAAAATTGTATATCACACAGGCAGGATATCTGAGGTGTCGTCATACAAGAAACTTGATTTCATCTCCTTCTGTCCCTTTAAATTTGCTCAATGGAGATTAAACTTCTTCCTGCCCCTGGATAAAAATTCTCATGGACACTGTGACTTTCCTGGTAATTCTTAGATATTAAAAATCTTACATTTATTTTAAGTGTCAAACAGCCTTAAGTCTTTACTGCTAAGGCAAGTATAAAAACTTCAAACTTCATCTAAACTCAGGCCAAACTGGGCTTCCTGGGCAGGGTGGTAGTGGGAGAGGAAGGCATCGGCCTCCTGGCATTGCCCAGCCTCACTCACCTGCTGGCTGTGGACTCTCACCTGGCCAGGGTCCCAATCCAGTGAGCCTAAAGGCTAAGGAGCTGGAAAAGCTCCTCCTTGGCCAGGGCCGTCATAGAAGGCAAATCACCGTCCTGTCCTGGCAGAAGTCTCTTTCTCTCTTGGGTACTTTTGTGGGCTCAAGTGGTTGAGGGCCCGCCTCCCACATGGGAGGTCCCAGGTTCAGTTCCCGGTGCCTCCTGTATAAACAAAAACAAACAACAAGCAAAACAAATGAAAAAAACAACTCAGGGAAGTCGATGTGGCTCAGTGGTTGGGTGCCAGCTTCCCACATACCAGGTCCCAGGTTCCATACCCCGCCCCGGTACCTAAAAAAATATATATATATGTTTCTTTCTTTTTTTAGAGCAGTTGTAGGCTTACAGAAAAATCGTCCAGAAAGTAGAGTTCCCAAATAAACCCCCCGCACACAGTTTTCCCTATTATTAACATGTGGTGTTAATGTGGTAACTTTGTTGCAATTGATGAAACAATATAATTATAATTATGTGATTAACTATAGAGTTAATATAATAATTTATTATTACATTAGAGTTCCCTCTGTGATGTATAGTTTATGGGTTTTTTATTATTTGATTCTGATAACAGATATACAACATAAAATTTCCCATTTCAGCCACCTTCCAGGATTCAGTTTAGTGGAGCTGATTATGTTCAAATCCCACTCTGTTATAAGGACCCTAATGATTACATTGGTTCCACACTGATAACTCAGCCTAATCTCCAGATCCTTAATCACACCATCAGACCCCTTTTGCCATGTTAGGTAACATACTCACAGGTTCTGGGTATTAGGACGTAGACATCTTGGGGGCGGGGGCGGGGAGGGGCATTACCTTGCCTACTGCAGGGATCCTTTTGGGCAGGATTTAAAATGGTCCCAGGCTGGTCCTTCTTGAATGGGCCACCACTGGGCCACAGGAGCCTCCAATTCTTTGCCTGGAGAGGGCCTGAGTACGGGTGAGCCTCAGAGCAACAGCAGCTCTCCAGCAGCAGCACACCCAAAGCAGGGACCTGCCTCACCCCTGTCCACTGGACTCCCCAGGCAGGAGTCAGACACGCTCTATGCAGAGACCACCTGCTCCCCAAGTGGCCAACTGAAGCTCGTCTCGTTAGTTGTGAGACAAGGGCAAGCACCCCCACCTCCTTCACTGGGGTGGGGAAGCCAGTCTCAGCAGAGCTCTCTGCAAAGAAAGCATCTCACAACCTCCCATTCTCTACTCCCAACCCTCCCACCCTCAGTAGGACTGCCTGTCTCCTGGTTCTCAGTCTTCTACTTGGAAATTTCTTCAGGTCTGCCTCTCATCTCACTCTGGGATCATTTACCTGCCGCCTCTTGTTAACTCAGTTGATAAATATCTAATTTAATATGTTGTTATAAAAACAAAAAGTAGAACTGGTCAGAGAACACAAAAAGGCAATTCACAAAAGAATAAGTCATTTTCAAAGGGATCAAATAAATTCAGATTAAAAGATGTCATTTTCACCGATGAGATTAGCAAGGTTTCAGAATCTAATAACAGGACTTTTACACATCGCTGAGGGGAGTGTAAATTATCTAGCTGGCAATTTCTCAAATTTGAAAAAGTCATTGAAGGTGTACAAAGATTCTTATGTTCACTGTATCATTATTTATATAAACCAAGTTTTTTGGTAATTTAATGAAGGATTGGTTAAATAATCTATGGTTTCTGTATATGATGGAATATTTTGTAACCACCTGAAGAGGTGTTATAGAAGATTAGATGACATCAATAAATAAGTCATGATATATTGGTAAATGAAAAAATCTGAATTAAAAACATTATTTACAGAGTGGTCTAATTTTGTGGGGAAATATATCTGAAAGGTAAACATTCAAATGCTATAAAAATGGGTAACCTTATGTGGTGGGGTTATGGGTAAATTTTAATTTTCTTCTTTGGATTTTCTGTATTTTTTAGTGCAAAACTGTAATATAACCTTTATTTCTTAAAATGTAAGTGATAGTAGGCACAGCTGTCTTTCGGGTATTTGTTTTGATGTAAGCAGGTCCTGTAGAGAAGGTACCGGGGAGCTCTCTCACGGTAAAAGGGAGCAGGAACATGGAGAATTGCCCAGCAAGGACAGGGCCAGAGGAAATTCCACATCATGACTGTAAGGGTGGGGCGAGTGGCTGGGTAGGGCTGGCTTTGCAGCCAGTACTCTTAATAGATGGTATGCCTGCCCCTCAGCGGGCCCCGATCAGCAAATATTGGTCCTGAGTCCACTAAGAAAGAGAGATAGGATGATCTGTTTGAGCCTCAAAGGGCTGGTTAGGGGGAGAGAAATTGGATAAAACATTTACAAAGGTTATGCATTAATAAATTCAAAATAATATAGTACTGGCTGGATTGTATATATGGCAGAGCTGGTGCAGAGTAAATAATCAGAGCTCTAAGAATTTGTTGAGAAAAAATAAGGTGAAATATATGGATGAATATATTGATTCTAGCCAAAAACCCACAACTCCTTAAGGCCTGCCTCCTGCCTAATATGCATATTTGGTTCTCATTAAATGTCTGTAGGAGGGAGGGAGGAAGAAGGGACATTTCAGGTGGTAGGTGCAGCTAAGCCCTTGGTCCTCAGGGTGGTCCCTGGACCAGTGGCAAACCCTGGGAACTTCCTAGAAAGGTAAATTCTCGGGCCCCACCCCAGACCCTCTGAATCATAGACTCTGAGCATGCAGCCCAGCCCTCTGTGTGTCAACAGCTCTCCAGGTGATTCTGATGTAGCTAAAGTTGGAAAGCCATGGGGTCAAGGTATAGAAGCCGGCATGAGCAGGTAGTGAGTACGTAATCTAGGTTCTCTGTACATGCAACAATACTTTGTAACCACCTGAAGTGATGCTGTAGATTAAATGACCTCAGTAAATAAGTCATATATCGTGGTTGTGGGTAAGGAGACTGGCTTTGCTGCAGTGAAGGGCCCCTATCAGGGATGGATGGGAGACAAGGTGGGAAAGCCTCAATAAGGGTGAAGGGGTAGGAAGGCTCTGTATTATTGGAAGTAAAATAGATTTTAAAAATTTTCACAAACAACATGGCTGAATTTATATAGAACTATTAAGAATGAATGGACACAGGACACTAAAAAGCAATATATATATATGTTTAAGAATATATAAATATAAATGAATAGCTATTTAAAAATCATTTTCCAAGTGTCTTAGTCTGCCAAAGGGGTGTCAATGCAAAGTACCAGAAATCTGTTGGCTTTTATAAAGGATATTTATTTGTTGTAAAAGCTTACAGTCCCAAGGCTATAAAAAGTCCAACTCAAGGCACCATAAGAGGTGCTTTCTCACCAAAGTCAGTTGCCACGTATTGAAGCCAGATGGCCACCCAACTCTGGCTGGTTTCTGCTTTCCCCTCCAGGCTCACCCTTTCCTCTTGAGCTCTGTGGGCCCAGTGGCCAGGCATTCTTAACCTTATTTGTTCCATGGAACCCTTTACCAGTCAGGTGAAAAGCACAGACCGCTTACTAAGTCCACACTATACTATGTATTATTTAATAAATAGATCACACCTGCACCAACATGTGAATAATGTATTTCTGAATTTCAATTCAAGTTCATGGACCGTTGTTAAGAACTCTGGGCCCAGCCTCTTGAGGCTTCATGCTTAAGTGATCCTGTAATCCTTTCTCTCTTGGCATAACAGGGTCTGTTTCTTTTCTGGGCCTCCTATATCAGTCTTGGCTGTACTGCTTTCTTCCCAATCTCAGCTGTATGTTATCAGGCAAAATGGCTCATTTTCCCCTAGGGCCTCAGCTGTTTGAGCCTTCTCCTTTCTGTCACATGGCAGGATCAAAAATGATAGAGCTCTCTCTTCCTATGTCTGTCTCTATATGTGTCCATTTATATCAGACCCAGCAAGGTGGCGGGGACACAACCTGAGTCACGCCCACTGGCGTAATCAAATCACAAGCCCTAAATCAATTTTAACAGGTAATCTAAACAAAGGCCCCTCAGCTGAACTTAATACAATCAAAGGGTATCACACCCAGAGGAACAGATTAGTTTACAAACATAATCTTTCTTTTTTTGGGATTCATAAAATAATTTTAAACTGCCACATCAAGTGATCAAATACATTAAAATTAAAAGAAGATTCCATTTTCACTGATGAGATGGTTAAGGTTTCAGAGTCTGAGAATACCCTGTGAGGATATGAAGAAAATGTGCCAATGAAAATAAAATCTCCTCACTAACACATCAATTATGTGTTTGTTCAAAGGCATATATGATGTTTATACAATTATAATGAAATCATACATGCAAGTTTGTTTTCTTTTTTGTTTTTTTTAACATTTTGTAGTGGGATGACATTTTGAGAATTAATCAGTGAATTAAAACTTTCATTTTGGTTTGGGGTGGTGTGTTTTACATCTCAGCTCTTTGTAGACTTGAAAGATCCACTCTCTGTGGAGGGCTGTTAGAGCAGAACCAAAGTAGAAAATATTCAAATATTGGGTTTTGAATTTCAAAAGTTGAAGTCCAGGCCAAAGACAAAAGCATTTGGAAGTAAGTGAACAGTCAGAACCAGGCTTTCTTACCTCAGTCTTGAAAAGATGTTGGACTTGGGGAGAGACCCAGAGACTCAGAAGGAAAGAGATGTGTGCATCCTTGTGCCCATTTCCCACCCACACCCACACCCCCGGGACCTCGTGGATGAGGAAAACCTTGATACCTTTAGGTGATGTGAGATAGGAAGAGACCTGAACCGCTTTCCTCAAGAGAGCTTGAGGAGGTGGCAAGTGCCGCAGAGTCCCTTCCACTCGACGCCGTGTGGGAGCAGAAATGGCTCCATGGCCTGGCTGGGACATGAGGACCCAAGACAGACTCCCTGTAGCCCAGAGTTGTTTGGTGCTACAGACTGGACATGGCTAAGACAGAGGCTGGCCTGAAACACTCCACGTTAGGGAGCAGGAGACAACCCAGGTCCTGCATGGATCAGTGACCAAGGAAGAGACAAGTCATTGGACATCCCAGTGGATGCCAGCAAGAGTGAGAGATGACAAAGTACAGGCACAACCCCAGAGGAAATCAAGCAATTGGGAGCAGGGGCTGGCAATAGGGTTTTGAATGCCTGAGATTCCTCAGAATCAGCACAATGGGGGCATGGTACTCAGCATAGCAGGGGCTTGACAAAGAAAGTCAGTCTTACTATAGAAAATTAAAGAAAGTGACGTTTTTGTTACAACTGAGAATGTGGCCTGAGATTCATACCTAAGATTTGTTTCAGGTCTCATAAGACAATAATTATTATTTTCATTGAATATACTATAATGAAAAATACCTCATCAAGTAAATGTACTACATTTTATTTAATCATTCCCCTGTTTGTGGAAATTAACTGTTTACATTTTAATATAATAAAAATAAGACAACAAATATGTTCATAGTTATTTAGTTATTCTACAACATTTATTTACCACCTACAATATGTCAAACTCTGGATTAGGCACCAGGAATTTGGAGGTAAAAAAAAAAAAATTTCCCATTGTTTGGTGGGAGAGTCAGATGTGTAGTGCTCATTTCAATGCAATATGAATAGTTTTATTAAAAATGTGTATACCTTGTGTCTTCTTTGAAATTATTTCCTTAGGATACCAAGTAGTGACTTTCCTGTTTCATAGTGACAAATTTCTGATTTATACTGCAATGAGGGTTCCTGTTATATAATACATATAATATCTCTTGATTTTTATATGCACTGGAAATCTTTTGTCTTCCCTTTTTTTTTGATTTATAGTTCTTTTTCTTTCAGGGAACAGATTTTTATAAATGTATTTGAACTTATCTTTTTGTTTTAAAATTTTCTTCTGATTTTAAAGCTTAGAAAACTATCCCTTTAAAGTTATGCTAAATACTCATTTTATTTTCTGCTAGTTTAAAAAATGACTTGATTTTTATTTAGTTGTTCAATTACTTAATCCATATGGAGTTTATTTTAGCAGTTAATTAGAGCAATTTATTTTCTGAGTTGCTAGCTAAGACCATTCTTCCTTTCCTTGTTCTTTGGTGATATTTATCTAAGATAAAATCACCCCTTTTTTTAGATATTAGACTTGGTAGCTCTTAGACCCTGATGGGCCTGTGGCTCCCATATTATTGAATCAATAGTGTCCGAGGGGGAAGCGGCTGTGGCTCAATCAGTAGGGCTCCTGTTTACCATATGGGAGGCCCCGGGTTCTGTTCCCGGGGCCTCCTGGTGAGGGCAGGCCCGCCCGCACGGCCGTGGTTGGCTGACCCAGCGAGCACAAGCAGCAGGGGGGGGGATAAATGAATAAATAAATAGTGTCCGTGGGGAGGGAAGAACCATCAAGAACAGGGGAACTACTACTTGGTTTTGAATTTCAAAACCAAGTCAAGTCCATAATGAGGTTATAGCATGAAAGCAAGAGCTGTGGTTTTGCAAAATCCAGGCCATGTTGTTAAACATTAAAAAAATAAAAAAGGATTTGGAAGTTTCATAGAGTCGAAGTTTAGAGAACTAATCATAGAACATATTACTGATCAGAGAGGAATATGGAATTTGATGTTAGTGAAATTCCCAGCTCATAAGAAGGAAAACTCCCTTCTAATGCTGGTAGTAGATGCTGGGTGACAGAGGGAAGAGAAGGGGAAAGGATCACCTGAAAGTCCTGACTCCCATCCTAATACAAGGATGGAACATTGATCAAAGGTGTATGTGTGTGTGGGGGGGCATCATGGGTAAAACAATCAATGGATAGATTTATAGATTTGGGAGAATTTTGCATTTGAGAACTTCAGAAGCTGGTATCCTGCATAACCTGAGCAGAGCTTGCAGAAACTACAGATGTTGCAGAAAAACCTTCCCTGAGTGGGGTGCCATGTCCAATGCAATCCAAGAAAGGGGAGGTAGCAATGGCTGAGGCAAGTGCTGAGGGTAGCTTCAGAGGGTCCCACACACACCACGCATGTTAGGGGGAAAAAGGAGTCAAGGGTTTTCTGCACCTCCCCCCCCGCCCCCCGCCCATGAAGGTGTCGAGTAGCTGAGAGACCAGAAGAGACACCTAGGTTCTAAATAAGGAAGCACCCCGCATGGCACTTTTATCACCAGAGGCAGTGACAAGAACCAGGATATGGTGGCAGATGCCAGTGTAATGCCCACGGACCAGATCAAGCCAGCTGCATCTCCGAGACCAGGCAAGACCAAGGGCATCTCAGCAGAGGGTAGGGAGGACCCACGGATATCTAAGCAATGCCACTGAGCCCAGGTACCCTCCTGAGAAGGAGCAGGAGAGACCCATTAAAGCTACCAGGAGTCTGAGGTTTGAATGGACACCTTACCTAAAAGAGATCTGGAATTGAAAGAGCTTCAGTTAACATTAATCAGCATGTTGAAGTATCTTGTCTCACATCATCTCATCTTTGCTGTCAACTGGAAATAGCATCCAGACTAAGATACAGTTAAAAAAACAAAATTTATTTTTCCATATCTGAGTAATATGCGAATTTTGAAACCACTACCACCAAACACACACACATAGATGCATACAAACATACATACCACTGAGGCCTCCTTGGGGCTTTTTATTCCTTTGATACATTTTAAGTGCATCATTAATGTCAAACAAAATTGTAAATGCCGTTTTTGTATGTTATATCCATAGGCAGTATAGAAAGAAATCTTTCCCTTTTTTTCTTTTAATAGGCATAGTAGGGATTTTATACTTTGTGGCAGAGGAACTCAAACTCTTTCATCTGTTGTCAAGTTAGTGTGAGGTATAGGAAGCTTTATGCTAGGAGTAAATGTAGGAGAGTGGGACAATTTGGAAAATTTGGAAACTCATCTGGAAAATCCTTCACACTCCATAGGGGTGACCATATGTCTCAGTTTGCCCAAGACAGTCCCAATTTAATCCTGCTGTCCCAACATAATTATTAACAGTGCCCCCTTTCATCTCAAAAGTGCCCTGACTTGAGTAATAAATTAAAAGGTCGTCCTAAGCCGTGAAGTCGTCCTGGCACAAGGTGGCAGCACTTGCCCACAGTTGAAAAAGTAGTGCAGCTTAGGTGCCATTCCAGTATCGGTGGCAAAGAAAATGGCCCCTTCATTAACTCAGGACAGGACCCAAAATATACCACTGGGCCACAGGAATAAGGGCACCTCAGAATGTAAGGATTTGAAATGAGGGTCGTTTTGTCCATCCCCTGCCATTCAACCATTCCTGGCAGCTGTGAGAGAAGCTGTCCTCAGGTAGGAACTTTTGCAGCTTGTAAAATTAGGCCTCCCCCCCCCACCAAAAAAAAAAAAAAACAAGCTTATTTCAAATTCACAAAAATAAAAGAACAGAAAAAGGCAGCTCAACAAGTTATGGAAACATTACTCCTAAAAAGGTCTTTTTCAGGCACTTTGATCTCATCTAATTCCAACTGCTAACTCAGTTGTTCCTCTAGTGTTCAGAAAGATCCCCAGATGAATACGGATTAAATGACATAGTCAAGGTCTCCTTATAATGAAAAAAAGTGAAGAGAAACAAAATGCTTAATCATGTTCATGTCCCACAAACCAAACCCCCAATTTTTTTTTTTTTAACCTTTAGCATTAATATAATACCAACTTTGCTTTTGCTACAAAAACATTACAATGTTGTTGTTAACCATGGTCCATAAATTAAATTAGTTATATTTTTCTCATGTGTCACCTTTTTTTTTTTTCAGGAGGTACCAGAGATTGAACCCAGAGATTGAACTCGTACATGGGAAGCAGGCATTCGACCACTTAAGCTACATTTGCTCCCATCACTACATTCTTAACACTCTGTGGTAGAAGAATATTCCTGTATTTATATTATTTTTTTTAAATATATATATATATATTTATTTTTAAAAGATACTTAGATTACATGAAATGCTACTTAAAAAAATATAAGGGATTCCCATATGCCTCACTCCCCAGGCCTCCCATTTTTCCCCACATTAACAACTTCTTTCATTAGTGTGGTACATTCGTTGCAATTGAACACATTTTGGAACATTGCCACTAAGCATGGACTATAATTTACTTTGTAGTTTACACTGTCCCCATATTTATACTATAAACACGATCCTCATCTACTTCCAAAATAATTGTTATACATTCCCAATATTATCCTCCAGCTGTCCTCCAATTAACATTAATCTTCCTAGACTACTTGTTTCAGTCACAATCACATCCATAAATAGGGTTTGTTGCATTCATTATAATGTGTTAACCATCAAGTCCAACCATTATCACATATTTACATTTGACCTTATTAAACATTCTGCATACATCCAACATCTTCTCCCCCTTCTCATCCCACATTCCATCTCCCATCAACCTACACTTCATAGTCCAACTCCATAAGTCTACTCATTGTATTTAATTATCAACAAAACCAAACAATATTCGTTCTGTTGTGTCTGGCTTATTTATTCCCCAATTGATTTCTTCTTACAGCTGAATAATATGCCATCATATGAATTTACCACATCCTGTTTTTCTATTGGGTTGACAGACATTGTTTCCAATTTTAGCAATTGTGAATAATGCTGCTATGAACATTGGTGTGCAAATATCTACCTGTGGAGAAGGTGTTTGTTTTTCAAATGATACTACAAATGTCAGCTCTTCTTTTTTTCTGCCCCCCTCACACTGGCTGATCCACCGTCCACATATTAGTTATCCATTGCTGCATAACCATCCTACCATAGACTTAGTGACTTCAAGCAATACACACTTATTATCCCATGGTTTTTGCAAGGCAAAAGTCTGGGCATCACTTAGCTGGGTCCTCTGCAAAGCTGCAATCAGGATGTCAGCCAGGGCTGGATTCTCATCCAAAAGCTTGACTGGGGAAGGTTCTGCTTCCAAGTGCATGCAATTATTGTCAGGATAATCATTGTGGGTTGCTGGACTGAAGACTTTAGTTTCTTGCTGATAGAAGGTAAAAGGCCACCCTCCATTTCTTGCCTCATAGCCCTCTCCATATTGTAGCTCAGCACATGGGCTCTGGGGTCAATCCCATTATATGGAGGAGACACTACTCTCCTTATCACACATGTGCTCCTCTACATTTTCCCATCCTCTTTTGCAGTTAGTTTAGGATCACGTGACTAGGTTAGGCCAATTAACAGAGTAGCAGTCACTGTGACACTTCTAGGCTGAAGAAATTCAAGCCAATGTCCCCCTCCATCCCTATCTCCCCTGACTCAGCAGACTTGGAGGCCATCTGTTGAGATGGCAGTGCCACAGATGGAGGGAGGAAAACCCCTGCCAGCCCACATGGGTTCCATCTGAGTGAGAAATACAGTCTGCTGTATTAAGCCACTGAGATATTAGGTTTTGTCTGTTGCATCAATCTAGCCTGACTAACCACCTTTGTTTGGGTTTCTTTATCAGCCCCCATGCAAAATGTTGCAAAGAGAAGCTCATTCAAGTACATCCAGATTATATACAACCTGCACTGGGATGAAGAGGGCGGCTGAGACCTCTCTGATAGTAATGTGACTGTTGGTTCTGTTCTCTACCACTTACAAGCTGTGCGACCTTGGACAAGATTTTTCAGCCCTATGCCTCAGTTTCCATATCTGTAAAATAGGGTAGTACTAGCACCTTCTCATAAGGTTGTTGTGAAGAGTAAATGGGTACAAACACATAGAGCAGTGGAACAGTCCCTGGCTCATTATCCATCTAATTGTCTGGGGTATCAGCATGTACTCTGGGGAGATTGTGGGGCTCCCTTTAACCCTTCTCGCCAACCCTCTACAGGTCTCTGAGGGCTTGTTCTCAGCACAGGTAAAGGACCACATCACTCATCCCCAGAACAAGTCCTAATTTAAATTCTTTCTCTACTTCTCTCTCCTTCACGACCTCCCTCTCTGTCAGGCTATCACCTTGAAAGGGCTTCCTTTCCTTAACACTAGAGTGCACTTTAAGCCTGACGCCATCCAAAACTCCATTTCAGATTCTCGGAGTCCAGTCAGCAACTGGCAGGAGCTGGGCAGGGGAACGCCTTGGAGCACATCACCCTCAGCAAGGAGATGGGCTTCTCACCCATCAGAGCGGCCGACCTACCTTCAGGTTTCATACTCTCCTATTCCAAGTCTATCCCAGACCCCTTTCTTAGGCCTTGCTTAGAGCCTTGTTCTTTTCCTTATTATCAGTTATCAAAATTTGTTTCTAGGCTGATTGTTTTACTACCCTTCTCCCCACCAGCCTCTAAGTTCCCCGAGGGGAGAGCCTATTCATTTTGTTCACTAGTCCATTTCCAACACATAGAAGAGTGTCTCATGCAGAGTAGTTTTTTAAAAATAAATACTTGAGGACTCATTAAAGTAACCCCCGTATCTCTTCTCACCTTCTACCCCCACCCCCACTCCCTGACACACTGGCACATCACCCTGACCTCATGCTACCCATCACTCCAATCCCAACCTCAATACTTTTTTTTTTTTTTTTTTAAAGATTTTATTTATTTATTCATTTATCCCCCCCTTGCTGCTTATGCTCGCTGGGTCAGCTAACCACGCCGTGTGGGCGGGCTTGCCTTCACCAGGAGGCCCCGGGAACCGAACCCGGGGCCTCCCATATGGTAAACGGGAGCCCTACTGATTGAGCCACAGCCGCTTCCCCCAACCTCAATACTTTTGGTGGTTGTCACAAATTCCTAACAAATGTTTTCCCTCCAATACATTTTGCTCCTGCCATGACCTTGCTCAAAAGACCATTGCCCACAGGTTCAATTCCTGACTGTTTCCAGATTGTGGGTGGGTTGGTTGAACCTCCCTGAGGCCCCATATTCTTATGTATATAGTGGGGATGGTAATACTGACTTACTGGTTGTATCACATAAATTAGATCGTGGTGGGCATGAGGTCTAGCAGAAGAGACATTTAATAAAGGGTGGCTCCTTGTATCAATAATACTCTGGTTTTAGTTTTAAGGAATAGAGAATGCTCAGGTGAGAAAACAGAAAACTCTGGGGGACTATTTCAAGGGCTACAGAGGGGAGAGAGAATAGATTTAATTTTACATTTCTCCTTCCAAACAATACTAATAGTATGAGCAGGTAGGAATTAAAAGGAGTAAGATTTTTCCCAACTAGAAATATTTGAAAATAGAATTGGCTTTGAGTGAGTTCCCCCTCACTGGAGGTAATCAAACTGAGGCCTAATGCCCACTTTTAAAAGAAGTCATTGAAGATACTGTGCATCGAGTAGAGATTTGAATTCGGTCACTTCTAATACCCTTTCCACCTTCTGGTTTCATAGGGATTTATGATTCTGTGAGAAACCTGCCCTGACTTCTCTGGCCCATTGAATTCTCTCCCTCTTTTGAGTTCTATTTACTTGTTTAAGTCCTGTATTCATATCTGAGATTTCATGTTCCTTCCACAATTAGGTGGGAAATTTTTTTGAGAACAGCAACCTTGTTTATGTCTTGCTCCCTCATCCTAATGCACCTGGCATTGTGTTGGGTAGTTGGTGAGTGCTCAGTAAAGATTTGTTAGGGAGAAAGGGAGGGAGGGAGCATCCAGCCAGGTCCTGCTTTTAGCAAGAGAAACTCCCATGAAGAAGGTGGGGCTGCAGGATTCCTCCCTTATCTCTCCTTCAAGATGAACCTCAACTTAATAAATTGAACAGTTAGGCAAGGAGATGACCCCAGGAACATTAGGATCTTAATGGTTAGCTTTTGAAATGCCTGGTGAGACTCATTATGTCCTTAGACATAGTTATGTAGAAGCCACCCCCCCACCCCCGCCAAAAAAAAAAAAAAAAATGCAGGAAGGGTTAAGGGCAATGATTTCTGAAATAATTTTCCTTCTCAAATTAGGGTAATCATCATTTTAGAGCTTTAAAGTTGATCATGTGAACAAGCAGCCATTATTTAGAACTTAAATCAGGAGGAAAGTCCACATCCTTATAGAGCCAGTCCCATTACAGCAAACCTGGAGATTAAATACATCTGCTTGTTTCAGAGTCTGGTGGGGAAATGGCCTTTGAGATTCCCCTTGTAATTGGCTCCTATGGGGTTTCAGGCAAGT
>JAKSZT010054305.1:0-10851 GCA_026826555.1 Tolypeutes matacus
AACAAGAGTGAGCCCCTGTTCCCTGGGGTCCGCCCCACAGCATTTTCTACCCTTATAATTATTTTCTCAATGGTTTATAATCACTTGCCACTATCTGTCTTCCTCACCAAACTGTAAGCCCCCCAAAGCCAGGCAATGTGTTTTTCTTGGCTGCCTCGAGAAATGCTTTGGCCTCTCATTGGCTGACTGACATATAGTGAGAGAAGTGCTACAAGAAAGGGATAGACAATGTGCTTGGAGAGCTCAGAGACTTACCTGGACTATCAGGGAAGGCTTCACAATCAGGGTGTAAAGCAATATGCCCAAGCAGGGCTTTGAAGGATGCATAAGAGTTTTCTAGGAGGAAAGGAAGGAGGAGACATAGGTGCCCAGATGAGTCAGTCATATGAATGCATGAAAGATATGGAAGACCTTGATCTGTCTGGAAGAACCATGAATTAATGAGGCTGGATGGGGAGGATCAGCTGGAGGATGTCTCAAGTGGGTGACATAGAGTTCAGCTTCTGTCCTGGGGGCAGGGATAAGCCACACAAGGTTTCTGAGCAAGGTAGCCTGGTCAGTGGGGGCATCTAACCCCACCATGGATCCCAGAGCCAGAGCTGGGAGCCTGGCCCAGCTCCCCTGGGACCTACACCTGCTCTTCTCTTCTTGCACCGATGCAGTACCCAGGCCCATGGTGCAAGTGTTCACCTCTGTAGCAGGGGATATCCAGCCCCCCAAGACTTGCCAAGACTTCCTGTCCTGCTGGGCCCCCAACAGCAGCAATGTAATGTACAGCTGGTGACAGG
Source organism: Tolypeutes matacus (assembly GCA_026826555.1). Taxonomy (NCBI): domain Eukaryota; kingdom Metazoa; phylum Chordata; class Mammalia; order Cingulata; family Chlamyphoridae; genus Tolypeutes; species Tolypeutes matacus. Next base: position 789 of record JAKSZT010054305.1, read on the forward strand.
AGGGGACCACTGGCTTTGGTCTCGAACCCCATGGCCTCTTCATAGATGGACAAGTGCTTGGGGTTTCAATGGGACAAGGGCATGGCCTATTCCTGCATTGTCACCAACCCTGTCAGCTGGAACTTGGTCACAGTCACCCCCTGGGAGAGCTGTCACCATGGGACAGGTATGCCAAGGGACAGTAGTCAGTGGGAGGGGTGGTTGAGGAATGATAAAGCATCAGGTCCACCTCTGACCTTGCCCCCTCTGTGCCCAGGGCCAGGAAAGGCCTCCTACAAAGACGTGCTGCTGGTGGTAGTGCCAGTCTCACTGCTCCTGACCCTGGCTGGTCTCTTCTCTGCCTGACACTGTGGCCCCTGCTCAGGTAGGGGGTGTGTGGAGGGGAGCCTCTCCTGGGGAGGAGGCCAGGGTTGAGCCTCCTCCTAAGAGGCTGAGGTTGATCAGCCCTTCCTTTCTCCCTGCTGCATCTCTTAACCCTTTCTATCCCACACTTGCGTTTCCAGCCAGACTGAACTACTTGAAGTTCTGCAGCAGTTCTTCAAATGCACTGCTCTCTCACGTGCATCTCGAGGACTTTGCACATGCTATTCCCTCTGTCTGGAACAACCTTTCCCTGATTTCCCACCAACCCCCCCTGCTTCACTTGTCTATGTCCTACCCAACAACTCAGCCTTCAAGACCTGCCTGGTGCAGTTCCAAAAAGCCTTCCCTGACCTTCTCCCTCTCCCTCCCCTGCCCCCCAGGCTGGATTACTGTCCTTTCTTTAATGCCCATCACTACCCCAATCACTGCACATTTTACACACAGTCCCCCACTGAACTCTGAGCCCTTTAATGGCAGAGTTTGGGTCAGCACTGGGCTCCAGGCACCAGTTTCTGGAGCATAACTAGTATCCAATAAAGGCTTTGCTGAGTGAAAGATGAATCCCAGGTCCTGCTTGCCCATGATTCTTAGGAGCTAGCTCCTGAGAGAAGAACCTCCCTGACCAGCAGCCAAAAGGGCCCCCTTCTTGAGACTAGGAGGGAAGGGGAATCTCAGGGATCAGGCCAGATTCTGAGCTCTCGATTCAGCTTAGCCCCTTCCTCTCCCCAGGATGCTATAATCCTGAAAGAACTATCTCCTGCTGACCTGGACGTCATGGCCATTTCCATCCAGGCTCTCTGAGTTTGCTTTCCCTGTGGTAGAAAGAGGGGGTCAGCAGGGAGGGGGGGCTCTGAGACGTCATTATGGTGGGTTTGTCCTAGAAGGTGAGAGCCTTGGCCCAGCAACTAGGCTTGGGGGAAAGACTGAGTCCTGCATACTCATTCCAGGGGACAGGGAAGGAAGAGGGAGCAGATGAGGCTGCACTCTGCCTAGGGGCCAGGGGCCCTGTCTGCTGTGGGGACGGACTGATCCTGGCCCTTTGCCAGACAAGTCCCCAAGAAGTTGGAAGTCAGAAAAAGGGCAGGTTTTTTTTTAACCATTTTTATTGAAATATAAATCACATGTCATACAACTTGTCATTCAAAGTGTACAAGTAATCATGCTTAGTAAATTCACAGAGGTGTGCATCTATCATCACAATCAATTTGAAGGCATTGTAATTACACCCTCCCCCAAAAAAACTTGTAACCCCTTAATCATCATCTCCAATCTCCCCATCAGCTCCAGCCCTTGGCAACCAAAAATTGACTTTCTGTCTCTATAGGTTTAACTATTTTGGATATTTCATATAAATGGAATCATACGCTACGTGGTGCTTTTTGACCATGAAGAGGGACCAGGGTGGTCCTGGGCTGGGCTTGTTCGCTCAGCGTGGCAGAATAGGCAGGCACACCGAGCAGGGTAGGAGGGAAAAGGGGGGTTATTCGCCGGTGGGAGAACAGAGATGGACATTCTCAAATCAGCCTCCCCAGACTGCAGAAAGTCTAATATTTTACACCATCAAGATGCTAATGGGGGAAGCAGCTGTGGCTCAATCAGTAGGGCTCCCGTTTAGCATATGGGAGGCCCCGGGTTCGGTTCCCGGGACCTCCTGGTGAAGGCAAGCCCGCCCGCACGGCGTGGTTAGCTGACCCAGCGAGCACAAGCAGCAAGGGGGGGATAAATGAATAAATAAATAAAATCTTAAAAAAAAAAAAAAAAAAAAAGGTGCTAAGGGATACCTGGGGTGGAGTTGGTATCTTTCATTAACAAACAGGTTCTTTTTTTTTTTTTAAAAGATTTTATTTATTTATTCATTTATCCCCCCCTTGCTGCTTGTGCTCGCTGGGTCAGCTAACCACGCCGTGCGGGCGGGCTTGCCTTCACCAGGAGGTCCCGGGAACCGAACCCGGGGCCTCCCATATGGTAAACGGGAGCCCCACCGATTGAGCCACAGCCGCTTCCCAAATAGGTTCTTTCATTAACAAACATTAAGGGGTTGAACATGGTGGGGTGGGCACAAACCAGGGGGAGTTACAAGGTTACAATCACTATCAGAGGTCAAGATTCTGGGAAGGAGAGTACAGAGTAGAGGTCAGTCACAAGAATTTCAAACAGGAGGGTGGAGTGGTTATACACAAGGGAGAGGCTAAGTTTTGTGTAACTATAAACAGGGATGAGACCTGTTTAGAATGACTGTGATAATAGCAGGTCTAGGCTAATCCAGCCAGTTTCAGCAATTTCAGATATTTACCTTTTGCTATTTTTTATAATATAAGGGCATCTCTGTAATTCTTAACCCTTAGTTACAAAGGTTTAGTAATATTTAAGCTATACTGGCTTTTTCTAGTCCTACAACAATATTCTTTCATGTAGCATAATGTTTTCAAGCTGCAGAAAAGGGCAGCTAGGCCACCAAGAAGGGACAGGCAGGACTCGACGAGCTGGCAGAGGGGAAAGGCTCTGCGTGGAGTCTGGAGCCCAGGCCTGCCTCTGCCCCCTGACATCTGGCCAGTCATTGAGCTGAGTCCACCCCAGCTCTAACTTGCCGTACCTTCCACAACTAAACTGAGTGCAGCTGCAGATCAAAGTTAGACCTTAGGAAGAACTTTCTGTTCCTGAAGAGTCTCCCTGTCCAGGGTCTTGAACTACTCGGAGAGATATTGCTTTGGGCCAGGACTCTCAGGAGTCAGAGGTCTTGGGCCACTAAGATGCCAAGCACAGAGGGAGGAGAAACTTTTTTTCTGCTGTCCTCACCAGGGAAAAAGCAGCAGGAAGTCTGTGCTGATGGTGTGGCTCCAGAGACAGAGAACCCCCTTGTCTAGGGCCTGCCATGCGGGAGGGTCTACGCTGAGGCCTAGACCATCAGGAACCCACTGCTCGGGCACAGGAAGCGCTGGGGCACTGCTGACGCCTGGAAACCACCACGGTCTTAGCATCTCCTGTGGGTCTCCCTGCCTGCCCCCCGGGAGCAGCCTGGGCAGCCACCCCACTGGGGGGCACCACCTTCCACAGCCTCCCCCTGCCCCTTCCCCACTTTGCATGTCCTGGCTCGGGTGCAGGCAAGAGGGGCCAAACAGGAAGCCCCCTCAAGGACTGTGGACGTTCAGGATCCACAGGGACATTGATTGCCCAGAGCATTTGCAACCCCCACCTCTCTTTATAAAGGACTAACTAGCACCAAAGGTTTGCCTCCAGCCTGGGTCCTGAGCTCCAAAAGACATGAGACATGAGACATGAGCTCCAGTCCCAGCCCCTTCAATGTGACATCTGGCTGCTCCTGATGAGCAAGGCCTTATCATAAGGAAAGGTCCAGAAAAAAGATAAAGGTGAGATGTTGCGGGAAAGCTTTCTTTTTCTGGCTTGAAGGAACTTCCGGTCATCGAAATGACTCAGAGGTCATTTGCAGTCATAGAGCACCAGTGGAGGTTGACATCTCATGATTCAGATGGATGCCATATCCATATTAACATTCTCCCCATCTCCACTGGGCCTGGCACCTCCTGCAGGGTCTGGGAGTCAGGGCTAAGTTTCTCTCCTCACTCTCTAGCACAGTGACCAGGAAGAGACTGAATTTGCCCCAGCTAATAGTAAGTCTTTGCACAAGTTGAAGAAAATCAGTTCAACTCAGGATGGGTCTTTCTTTCGGCCTGAGCCTGGGAGAGTATGAAGCCAGGAGAAGCTAAGCAAAAGTAAAATCATGCAGGCAAAGGGTGTGAAGCATCCTAGTATCAGCCACACTCATTTTCAGATGCAAGGGCAGAAGATCCACCCAAGTTCAAGAGGGCATAGACCTCACCACTCAGTGGGAAGACTGTCAAGGTCACTCTGAAAAAAGAGCATATGGGATGGAAGGTATTATTATGGCTAGCTTTAGAAAATACAAACTTCCACTGGGTGATTTCATCTAGAAAAGCTCAGGGCTATTACCTGTCTGGAAAAAACTGGATGACTTAAACTTACACTTAGGGATTAGCAGCTGATAAGGTTCTGGATTACTCCTTGCCAAGGGTAACTAGAATTTTTCTGAGACCTCAGTCGTCTTAATATTAGAAAGGAAGGAGGCCTTGAAGAAGCAGGTAGGTTTTGAAGTATTTTCCTAGGGCGTTTTCAATTATTCTGCCCCCCATCTGCCAGCTGGATGCAGTACCCATGTCTGGTCCACTGAATCATGCAAAACTGGCCTCAGCTGCTGTAGCATTTTGATATTATTGGTGAATTCCAAAAAGAAATATTGGATTATGCTGTAAACTGGTCTTTTCCTCTGGGCATATTAGAGTGTATTGGATTCAGAGGCTTTACTTTTATTTGATTAAATAATGATTAAGGCTTTGATTGGGCCATGACAGTAGGGCGTTGCATCCCTGCCCCCTTGGTGGGCAGCGACTCAGAGAAACTGCACCGCAGAACAGGGAGGTTGGAGTTTTAATGCTGGAGCCCTGGGACGTAAGCACACGGAGGAGCTTGGTGGTGAGGAAGGAGAGAAGGCCCCAGGAAAAGAGACAGCTGCTCGCCTGATAGTCTACAGCTGGCCTTGTGGAGAGACGCAAGGCTGAGCCTGGAGAGAGGCAGCCCCGGGAAAGAGGAGCCCAGGAAGCCTGAACCCTCACAGACGTCGGCAGCCATCTTGCTCCAACACGTGACAATAAACCTTGTGAGGGAAGTAACTTATGCTTTATGACCTGGTAGCTGTAAGCTTCCACCCCAAATAAACACCCTTTATAAAAACCACCCGATTTCTGGTATTTTGCACCAGCACCCCTTTCCTGACTAATCCACCTGCTAACACTGATGTGCAAGAGAAAGCCCGGGACCTTGTTATGTGGAGGAAGAAAACACCAATTCCCACCTTTCTTCCCTTCGTCCCAGTGCCCCGCCTGAGATCAGAGCAGTTCTCCCTTCACAGAGTAATTCAGCGACCTCTTTGAGACAGTGTTTTTGTCATATGGTATATACCAAGTTCTCTTTAAACAGATCCACATGCTCAAATAGACCAATGCCCCCCTCCCCAGTGACTCATTTGTCAATGAATGGGCTAATGAACCCTTCACTGAAAAATGCCAAGTGCTTCCTTGAAACTAATTTTTGTGCTAACAAGCATGGGGATTAATGCTTTAAAAGTCATACAATACAAATATCAATTGAGGGCACAGCATGTGTGGCTACAGTTCCCAGCACTGGGAAATCAGTAGCGAACAAAGCAAAATCCTTGCTTTCATGGTGTTTATATTCCAGATCATATAAATAAACAAGTAAGTGTGTGTCACAGATGGATGGGGGTCTATTAAGAAAGATAAGGCAGAGTAAAGGGCTCAGGAAGGATGGGTTGGGGAGAAAGTGTGCCATTTTAAATAAGGTGGTCAGAGATCACGTCTCTGATAAGATGATGTTTTACAGAGAACAAATTATGTGAAAGAGTGAGCCACATCAGGGCTGGGAAAAGAGTATTCCAGATAGAAAGCCGGGGAAAAGCAAAGGCCTGGAATGAGGAGCACGACTGATGTTTGCAAAGAACAGATGGAGACACTGTGGCTGGATCAAAACAAGGGAGGACAGAGGAGAACCTGGAGCCAGATTATACCGGACCTTGTGGTCTGCAGAAAGCCCCCTTCTTGGGATCAGGGTGGCAGGGAGAGCCCCATGTCTGTCTGGGTTCAGACTGAGGACCGGGCCGTGGCTCCTCCTGGGACGAGTTCCCACCTGTCTCTGGTAAGCATCTCATGGTCACACTAGAACTCTTGCCAGATCTGCTTTGCTTTTGCTTGTTTCATTTTATTTTCTTTGTCATCAGCCTTTGTACCTATCCTCCTGCACAAAGGGCAAATACAAGAGCTGCTAGAGCAAAGGGGTCATGGGACATGTTATTGGAGAGAATGGGGAGGGTGCAAAGCAAAAGAGAAAGGTTGAAGAGGACATTCTTTTCATCAATGAAAATATGAATACCCAGTGCCTCATTAAAAAAAAAAAAAAAAAAACCTGCTGCAAACATTAATGAAATCTCCTGCAAATCTTCCTTCCAAATTTATTAAGAAGTAGCACCTGCTCAGTTGATTAGCACTTGGTTACTTACTAGTCCTTTGAGGGAAGCACTTTCTCCTTCCAGATTTGACTCCATGGCTCCCTGCATCTGTTCGGCATCCAGGCTGAAAAAAAGGCTTCTAGAACTGCAAAATACAAGCATCCTTGGAGTCCGGGAAAGTTTGGGGCTGTGCATTGGCCAATGTGGGTCCCTCTCTCTCTTAGCCAGAAGGGGCAGGCTGAGCACACAGGTCAGTGGTGGTGACAGACCCACTGCAGTAGCAGCTGGGTCAAGTTCTGGAAGCCACACTTCCAGGGACACTCTGGGAATCTTGAGTGTCCAGAAGAGAGTGACCAGAATGGTGAAACGTCTGGAAACCTTATCCTGTGAGAAATGATTGAAGAAGTTGGTCATGCACAGCATGAAAAAAAAAACACAGAGGGCACAGGTCCTCAAATATTTGAAGGCTACCACATAAGCCCAGACAGGATGACTAAGGCTGATGGAATGTGTCACTTAGAGGTAGATATTGACTCAAATGAATAATATGATTTGGGAGCTGAAAGGAAACGTGGTGGTTACTCAGATCAAGTTTTTCTTTCCCCAAGCAGAAAACTGAGGCCCAGAGATTATAACTCTACTAAAATTAAATAAGTAGTCAATGGCAGTTCATCTAAATCAGTCCAACCCCTTATGCTGCACCATGCTACCAAGGAAGAACTTTCTAAGGAAGGGAGAAATCCTAATCTGAAGTGAGCCATTTCAATGAATGTGCTCAATCAGAAACCATCTCAGAGCAATATTATAGATTAGAGAATTCTCATATCAAGTGGGAGGTGGCATTAAACCATATATGTGGCACATATGTCCAGACATCTGCCTTCCCAGACCATGTCAGATGCAGCTAACTAATTATGACACATTTTTCCTGCTGAGTCCAGATGCAGCACAACACTCAGGTAACTCCTACCAATCAACTGAGGTGACCTATTTGCCATTCCTGCTCTAGATGATGTGTAAGATCCTTCCAACATTAAGAATGAATCATAGGGGAGCAGTTGTAGCTCAGCGGATGATCGCCTGCTTCCCATATGTGATGCCCTGGGTTAAATCCCTGGTATCTGCGCCCCCCAAAAAAATTTTTTTGAATGAGTTATAAATTAAAGAAATAATGATGTGATGTGTAACTGTCAGATGTGATAGTTAAATTAGGCTAATAAAATGATTCTGTGAGCACTTCAGGAACAAGCCCGCCTGGCTTCCTGCAAAGAAGCCTTATTCAAGCGTCCTTTCTTCTGCCATTTTCCCAGTGCGTTGTGCTGGGAATGTATCAGAACTATAAAGAGAAAGAGATCAATGGGAATTGGTAATCCCATTGTCTAGAAAGAACAAAACAAAGGAAATCAATCAAATACATGAATGTAGTACATGTAGCCATTAAAATATTATATTCTTTAGAATACTTAAGAATAATGGAAACACTTGTACTGGTTAAGGTTTTTTAGATGTAAGTAATGGAAACAAATTCTGGTTTTCGCTAAAGCCAAAGGACTAATTTATTGGAAAGTTGTGAGTAGCACAGAGAACCAAAGAAAATGCTGACCAACCAGGCCTCAGAAAGGACAAAACCAGGGGGCTTTGGCTATGCGGGCCTCAGGATGACCTCCTCGGGGACTGCTGTGGAACGAACCTGTTGTTTTCTGTTCCCATGTTGCTCACTGAAGACTCGGATTCCCAACAACCAGAGCTTGACTGGCCTAGCTGGGATCAGGGGCCCTTCTTTATGGGGGGTGGGGAGGAAGTTCAGAACATCCTGTCAGATATGACAGCTAGTTAGACACAATAAAGCACCAAAGAATTTGAAGAGGAATCTGTAACACAGGAAATTCATTCTTCTGTTCATTCAATAAACATTTACAGAGCACTACTATGTGCCAGTACCAGTGGGATACATAGATCACTAAGTAGCAGCCTCACAGTCCCACCCTCAAAGAGCTCACAATCTAGTGGAGAGGGAACGGGTCACTAAATAATTACGGTCAGTAAACAGGAATACAGCACCGCGGGGTGAGCTCAAAGACATCTCGTGGTCTGTGTGACCTCTGTGCCCAAGGAGGGCCAGTGGGGGTTACAGGGAAGGAGGGCAGAAGCTGTGGCTGGGAATAAAGCTCCAGTTGGCAAGAACTGAAGGAAGTATGGCCTGGTGTTCTCCTGGGGCAGGTCTTCCCAGGGCAGCACCAGGGTTTTGTTTGACTGTGTCCCAGAACATCAAGACATTCCAGCCTGGTAGGTAGTCTACAGATTGACCTACAGGCCTACAGAAAAAGGAAAGCAGTCCACACACGAGGGCTGGGGGCTGGTGCCACCGTCCCACGTGGGGGGTCCTGGCTGGGATTCCTGCCTGAGATACTGATATGCTCCATCCGGCCCTCTGGCCCACCCTGTTGGCTTTCAGGCCTGCAGCTCTTGGCTGAAGTTGATCCACCTCCTCAGGAAGCCTTCCAAAGTTAGGGAAAAGGTCCTGCTCACCAGGCCCAGGGATCCATATTGGCCCCACATCCCACCCACCAGCAAAGCAGCCACAATCAGCTGTTAGTCTGACCCCCTCACTTCCTGCTATACACTGGGGTGAAAACAACCTTACAGTCTAATATTCCCAGAAAATCCCTAACAATCCCGCACATGCCCAGGACTTGGGTTTCCTCCTGAGCACTGAGCAAAGATCCCATGCCTAGTGCTGCCTTCAAGTGAGGATGTGAGAGACACAGACCTTGGGAGCTCTCTCCAGTCACCTTATCTGGCGCCTTGCCGCCTGACCTGTCCAGAGGAGGGAGGAGGGCTCTCATCCATACACTCGTCTGAGACAAAATTCTACCCCAAAGGCCTGAGTTACCATCCAGGGTCTCAGTCAACTTCAGGTAGCTGTAATTGGAAAGTTTATTCTTCTGGAGACTGTGCCCCAAAAGGAAAAACAGAGCAGGATGTCTGTCTGTTCATGTCCCGGGGCACATATGACGAGGGCAGACAGTACCACCCTTACACCAAAGCTCATCTATTATGGCTCTCCTTCACGGGCAGGGATCCAAGGTATAGCCTACCTGGCGCACACTCACTCCCTTCTAGATCACACTTGGGGAATCAGAATCCTGGAATTTCCTGCCTAAATGGGAATTCTGGGGTTTATATGAACCTCTTTCCTGGGGCCATTCTCCAAATTACACATGCATCCCTGGGGGGTCCCAGGGCAGCTTTGAAGGGTATGGATGCAGCTTGGACGTGACCAGGGTTTCCACACGTGTGTGCACAAGACCCTCCACGGTGTGGGACGGGGCTGCCAGTGAGAAGAGAAGGGGGCATGACTCAGGCCTGGGGGCAGGGGCCAGTTCTTCCCATGGTGCCCAGTTCTGGTATGAAATTGCAAGAATTTCAATATTCAAACCTAGTCTTCCATATCATTTTGAAGGTATTTTATCAAGGTAGGAGGATAGAACATATTTTATGTAAAAGTTTGTTAGCTTGATTTTTAACTAAAAATGTTAAGGGCAGGCCTAAATCTGGGGTCTTTTGGCCAGACTTTTTCTTATCATGATTCCCATCTACCCCCTGGACCTGACTAAGAGCAAATCCCAGCTCTCATGGCAG